>VXBL01002470.1:893403-1017956 GCA_013400195.1 Aramus guarauna | reverse complement strand
TGGTGAGACCCCACCTGGAGTACTGCGTCCAGCTCTGGGGGCCCCAGTACAAGAAGGACATGGAGCTGTGGGAGAGAGTCCAGAGGAGGGCTGTGAAGATGACCAGAGGGCTGGAGCACCTCTCCTGTGAGGACAGGCTGAGAGAGTTGGGGTTGTTCAGACTGGAGAAAAGGCTCCAGGGCAGGCAGCCTTCCAGTACCTGAAGGGGCCTACAGGAAAGCTGGAGAGGGGCTGTTTACAGGGCATGTAGTGATAGGACAAAGGGTAATGGGTTTAAGCTGAAGGAGAGTAGATTTGGATTAGATGAGATATAAGGAAGAAATTCTTCACTGTGAGAGTGGTGAGGCATTGGAACAGGTTGCCCAGAGGGGTTGTGGCTGCCCCCTCCCTGGAAGTGTTCAAGGCCAGGTTGGATGGGACTTTGGGCAACCTGGTCTAGTGGAGGGTGTCCCTGCCCATGGCAGGGGGGTTGGAACTCGGTGACCTTTAAGGTCACTTCCAACCCAAACCATTCTATGAGTCTATGAAAAAGGGGGTCCATTTGCATCTCATTATCATATTGCTTGGCTGAGTTTTAAAAAAAATAAGCCAGATTTAGCCAGAGAAGATTAAAGACTAAACTCTTATTCCAGAAGAGCTGTATGCAACCCTTTGTAGCAGGATGCTCCACTTTGCCTCATAGCTATCTGTCTCCACTTCAAATACTTGCCGGCGAATACACACAATTCTCATTTGTTACCATGAAAATGTGAATAAATCTCAGGCATTGCTTCATTTCCATCACTTGCTTGAGGCTCAGCAAGCATATCGCATTGCCACGCATCACTTTTCCTGACCTGTATCCTGGAGATTTTTGAACATCTGAATATTTAAGCATAATGATGCATAGTAAGAACAAGTGAGTGAATCAAGAATCAAACACTTCTGAAAATAAAACTGTTGTGGACAGTAATTATCCTTATTTGATAGCATTGGTATTGATTTTCTGTATTCCAACCCAAACTGGTTTATCTGCATGGTCATATCTACATGATCATAGATTCCTGAGCAATGAACATTTTAATGGGGCTAAGCATATAGCAGAATGACCGGGTAACCTGTATTTTAGAAATGCAATTTTTAAAATGTGATAATGAATCACTAGATCATGACAGAGGTGTAAAATACTAGTGAGTCTGGCCGTCAGCAGTGAATTTTGACTCGTGTACAGATCTGGCCTGAGATGTGGGTAACTAGTTTAAAACTTGAATTACAATTTAAGAATTTAAAAGCTCGGTAGATGATTTCTATCTCCTAGAGAAATAATAAGAAAGCCTTCAGCATTTTAAGTGCAGAATCAATCATCAAGGACAAAATTTACACAGTAAAGCTGCTATTTGCTATCTTTAACAGAGAACTTTTTCCTCAAATGGGTACTGATGCCTAAAGCCCAGTCTCTGGGTCAGTAAAGCTTCCCACCCTTGTGTTGGTATTTAAAAATATGTATAGCTAAAAGCAGAAAGAAAGTCTCATGCGGTGACAAAAAGCCTAGCAAGGTCTTGGACTCTGTGCACCCAAGTCTTCTGGGTTCAGCACAAGTTCCCCTCAGTTGCACCACGCTGGCCTGGCCCACCTCTCAGTGTGATGGGATGGGCTTTCCCCTTGCCCTTTTCCCAAATCGTGGGTGCGCTGCTGTCAGGCTCCACTTGCTCACGTCCGACCTGCGCCTGCTCTCGGGGCACTGCCCAGTGCTGGGTTTGTGAGGAGCCACCGCGGCCACCCCTGCGCTTGTGGGGTGGACGTGCCAGAGGTGGCAAAGGCACTCCAAGCAGCAAACCTCTAAAGGAAAAGCTTCGTCAAAAGAATAAGTTAAAGAGATTACAGTTTTAGCTGTTTTCCCCTGCAACCTTCTTAAAAATTTAAAAGCTTAGTATGAAATAGTGTTGCTATTGTACATACCTTCTCAACAAGATTAATTATTGATGGGAAGTGTAAATTTTGTACGTTAAAGTTTTAAAGCTAGTAACAATAAAACTATTAGGTGCATGTAATTACAGAATTTCACTATAGAAACAGCAAGTGTACTTGTACGTTCAAGAAACATCAGTTTATTTGTGCACTGAAGTTAATATATAGCAAAATGTTACTCTAAGCCAGTGTGATTTGTTCTTCCAATAAAATTTAGTATCCTATTAGGAAATACCACTTTTGATACCTTTGTATATCTTTAGTTTTCATATGAATTTAAAAACAGTTCATTAAGGAACAAAATAATATTGAAACGAAACAGTTATTAAAGGATGCTGTCTGCCTTTCTTCTTTATTCAGTATAGTACAATAAAAGGGTTTAAGAAATTTCTTGGGTTTAAGTCCCAGAGACTGTATAAAAAGCAGAATACTTGAACACATCGCTACTTAGATTTTAGCAAATCAACTAATTTTTACTTGAAAGAAAATTCATTTAGAGTTGATCATATATGATAGTTTACCTAAAATACATAGCATTATTTTTTATTTAGTCATGTAAAGAGATCTAGTATTTTTCAAAGGTGTCTGAGTTCACAGAAATCAATTGATAAAATCAATTTTATTATTAAATTTCTTCACAGAAAGCCAAAGTAATAAATGCTAAGTGAGCTCCTGATTCTGCTTCAAACATCTTTTCACAAGGCTTTTTGTGGTGTTCATGCAGCTTTACTCTGGACCTTAAGACATGCTCATGCCTTAGCTTTATTTAGCCTCTTGAAAAGAGATGGGGGGAGAAAGATCAGACTTTTCCTGCTGAGTGTATCACTTTGACTCATCTCTTTTCATCTTGCTATCTTTCGCAGAACTGGCAGAAAGAATCCAAGCTGGTGAGAGAAAACAGGTTTTGATATTTCTGGGTAACATCTCCAGTGTTGTCTATGTTGTTCTTTCATCCAAAGCACTTTTCAAAACGAAGGACTGTCGCAATAAATAATCTTCACAAGTTTCAGAGAGCATTATTTGCTCTGTTGAATCTCCTCAATAATCTTGAATCAAATATCAGAAACTTTTCGCAGAGGTGGGAAAGTCTTTTCATTCCCAAACTGGAGAAACAATTTTGGTGGTATAGCAATAGAGCCAGCTTTGCTTACAGAGAGGAATGCAATTCTCCAGTCACTATGATGGAAAAAAATTACAAGTAATTTCTGCTGTCGTTCTTGTGGCTGTGGTTTCTTTTTCATGGTTCTGTTTCAATCTCTGTGACCTTGCAGCTGCTGCAGCCATGCTGCTTGGTCTCAGAAATGTGGCTTTAGCTTCTTTTTTCTTTATGCTGTGAAGACCGTGACCCATTGACTTGTTATGATTTTTTAAAAGCTCTCCATAGAATTTAATCCAGTTCTTCACATCTGGAAAGTAGAAACAGAACTGTTTGAATTTTTTTTTTTTTTTCTTTTGCTGTGGGAGGAATGAGGAGGGGAGGAGAGGTAAAGGAAAAGATCAAGATTTGGATTTTAGTTACTTCTACCGCTTGCTGAACTGGTATTAGTGGTTTGTAGAAATTTAACCTACACAGAAAGAGGGGCCCAGCTGTATTCTTCAGGCATTCAAAGTCTAACCCTGGGAAAATAGTTTTAAGATTGTTTTACCTGCTCAGATATGGAAGCACCAATACAGAAAAGAGAAGAAAAGGCAGCAGACGATTCAGGGGCCAGACAGACCCTTTACGAGCAATCAGTCCTGTCGTCCCCCCGCGCGCCCCGTACCCCAGGGCTGCACAGCAGTGTCCCCGCAGCGAAGACCGTCCCTCTCCACCGCGGAGGTATCGCAGACGTTCGGAGCCACCTCTCTGCCAGGCCGGTTGCCGTTTCCTTGGGGGGGCACGGTCCTTGCAGAGTTTATTTGATCGGGCTCAGCGCAGCACTTTCTCTCTCCCGTCGGTGTGCCTCAGTCGTGCAACGCAGCCGATGAAGCGGGAGACGGTGCCCTCGCATCAGCAGCTGCTATCTAATCCAGGAGGCAAGCGGCCTTTCAACCAAAAAATACAACAGAAAAGTGGAGACCCAATTATCACACTGAAGCAGAGTGAAACTCAATGAGGATGAAAGATAGATATCCTTTAATAAATAAATAAATAAATCGTGAGGTTTCTTAAATGATTGAAATAACTTTACCGTACAAACTTCTCCATAGCAAGACACAATTACATGGCTGCCAGCTAAAAAGAAAATACTCCCACATTAAAATATGCCCTCACCCAGATTAAATACAAATTTTTGAGGTTACTAGGAGTTTCTGCTAAAATAAAATGACTCTGTCAAAAGTGGAACAAATATCTCCTCAGAAACCTTTGTTGGTGGGAACGGGTTTTACAGGGGCTCGGGCCCTCGATGGCTGCACCCCAGCCGGTTAGCTCCTTCCAGCTTACTCCGAATGGATTCAGACAGGTAGCAGGAAAAAAGCTTTCAGGTTTGTGTCTGTTTGAATTTTTGTGCTTGGTCGGTTGATAATTTTTTAAATGTGGTTTTTTGTTTTTTGTTTTTTTGTTTTTTTTTTTTATACTATTTGAAATCATTTGTTCATTTAGCACTGACTTTTCCAACCCATTCTCCTAGCCCCACACATTTAGCCTCTTTCCTTTTTTTTGGGGGTGTGTGTGTGGGAATTAGTTGCAGTGGGAGCCAGTGAGCTGACCACATATTTTACAATCTAGATCTTTTTATTGTGCTAATTTGAAGGTAAGACTGGTATTTGCATTGCTGATTGTCAGCGTGTTAACAGTACAGGACACCATTGCATACTTCTCCAAGTATTACAAAAAGCAGAAACAAGAGAGAGAGAAATGATTTACAAACTAGAAATCTCCTGTGGTTGATGTTTATTGGCGCTATCTGCAAGCTGACGCAACCTATAAATCTACAGTGCTGATGAAAGTTTATTTATTACTGTGCAGTCGGTGAAGTTAGTAATGTTCTGGGCAGTAGTTTTCTTACTGAAGCAGTAAGAAAATTAGATGCTTTTACTGGCAAACCACCTGGAGCACTAGGGAGTTATACAATGAGATCTAGGAAATTTAACAATTTGTTGGTAGTACAGAAGTGGTGGAGCTAATCTGGGAAAATGTAAGTCAACAAAAACATTTCCAGTGAAAGAAAAATTTATGATATAACATAGAGCTTAGCATCATCCATATAAGACCTGAACTTTGACCTGTGATAAGAAAAGATGGGATTTATTTAGCTGCAACAATGAGGTGACATTCATTCCTGTATAATTAGACATGATAATATCTACATGAATACATGTGGTTCTGAACACCAGAAAAGCAGAACAACACTTGGAAATACCTGAAGAAGTAAAGGGAACGGTTAAACATAAGGATATTTGTAGACACGGCTAGGTGGCAGATAAAGAAAGCAAGGTCAGTAGAGCTGCATGAAGAATGACACAGCAGAAGAGATAATATTCTATTCTATAATATTAGAGATCATCATCTAGTTCATGAGATTTCATCATCATCCTAATCCTCTGAAAATGAGGGAGTTGTGATATTTCTTAGCAATAATAAAGTGGTATAACTTAAAGCAGTGAAAATAAACTGAAGGGAAAAGTGTAATACTTTCAAATATTAAATTAATAAATGAACCGATTGCAAGCATCTTTGGAACTACCGTATGTGCATTAACTAAACTGATCTGTTATACTTTGTATGTTTTGGCAATTTATCCATTGTCATCATTTCACAAGTCAACCTTCTCCACTTCAGATTTGTGTGGTAAGATTGCTCAACATATTTTTGACTTGATAGTATATATATATATCTAATGAGGTCTGACCCTAAAATCTTCTACCTGTTTTATGTCATAGGCATACTAAAATGAAGCATTATGAAATATAATATTTATTTGTCAGATCTGTCTAACAGTGTTTCTAACTCTTTCTGTGTAACTAGTTCTACATGTATTTCATTAATTCTTAATATTTTAACATCTGATTCTGTCCAAGACTTCTCTCATATTCATTCATTCATTCTGAAGATAGGGAAACTTATGGATAACTTGGATTTTCTCTTGTGGAAAAAAAAAAAAAATAAATACATACATCCTATATAGAAACCATTTTTACAGGGCCAGACACCTCAATCATATGCTGATTGTGCCTGAGCTATAAATAAGGAACTATGTCAGTTCACTGTTTGTTCCAGAACAATAAATATGAGATCCAAATCTTATTAGTATAAAGGGTGAACAGAAGGAACTTCAGAAAGAGGGAGTTAAAATAAATGGAAGGAAATTAAAAGCCAAATATATTAATATTTTTTCTATTAATGTATTTTTGTTCTCTTGATGGTGAAAAAACTGTCACTAAATTTCATATCAAGCAGTGTGTTCTACATGTTGTTAGATATTAATGTTCAATCTGTTGGGACACGAAAAGCTCAGAAGTGATATTTCTACCCTGGCATTTCAAAATCATTTAAGGTTTTTGTTGATTTTTTTTTTTTTTCCTGGCAGTGTTCCCTTTTTCCAGTTATTTTTAGATTGCACTTTTATTAATGAGAAATATGGGGAGTGAAAGTTTTGAACAGAGCTTATACAGCACGGTGAAATGGGACTCTCATTCATTTACCAGTGGTGTAAGTACCAGGTTTGGGTTTTGGGGGTTGGTTTTCTTTTTCTCTTTTCTTTTTCTCTTTTCTTTTTCTCTTTTCTTTTCTTTCACTGACTAGATCAGCTCTTGTTTGAAGTACACACGGTAACTCTATAAAAATACAGGTATTGTCAGAGGTGTCTCAGAAACATCAGATGATCTTATTCAGATGTGAATACATTTCTAATATTAAAGATAGAAATATTTCCTCTAAAGCCAAGTTTGTGAAAAGCCATTGTATCCTTAGTAGTCTGAATACTTTAAACTTTAAAGGAAATGAAAAACATTATCAGAATTTGGAGTTCTGGCTTATCACTGCTTCGTCATAACAGCAAATCCAGATTTAGTAAAATTATTGTGCTTAATAATAGCATGGAAAACGTCTTTGTCACTTCTGAGGCAGTAGGGTAGGAGTGAGCTGCGCTGCTGGTTGCAAAAGCTGTGAATTTGCTTTGTGTGCATTTAGAACACAAGCAACAAAACATTGGCATCGTGTCTCTGATGTGATAAGAATAATAAGCTATTCTCCTTATTTCAGGTAGTTCTAGGTTATTACTGCCTACCAAATAGAAAAGGTCACTGCAATTTCATTGGTGTGGAGCCAGTCAGTGAAATTCAGTTGTTTGGGAAAGCGTTTTGCTCTGCATTTGGTTTTGCTCAAAAATAATTGGGAACTGCCAATTCTAAAGGGAAAGGGCCTGTGTTCTTTTATCCAGGATTCTCTATAATTTTATTTCAGTAAAGGAGTAAGTTAATGAGTGTTTTATGCAATCCACAGATGTGAAGTTAAAAATGAAATTCTAATCTAAAGTCTATAAAAGCAAACAGACACCAGAGGTTCAGTCCTTCAGATGAAAACTGTTATCACTGAAATGAACAAAACTTGAAATTATTGTTGCTAGCATTATGACAGCTTCTTGCCCTTTGCAGGATTTCTAAAATACATACAATAACACTTTTACAGCATTTTTTGTATAGAACTCTAACAACGCTTTAAAACATGTGCATGACTCCCACTGACCTTTTCATCTCACACACACATTATAACCATGAACAAACTCAGACGTAGAGAGATGGTTTGAGAATAGTGATGGAAGTGGCCAGAAAGACAGCGGTTTGAACCATCAGTGGCATTTGTGTCTTTCTGTCACTTTACAAGGAAGATGGATTTTGATTTTGCAGATTTTCATGCAGAAGGGTTGGTGACAATGTTCTACTTGATAGTGAAGAAAATTTCATTGTTAACCCAAGCAGGTAAACCAAAGGGGTCATAGTCCTTCCAGAATAATCCGACTTGCTTAAAGATTAGAAGAGCTTTGCTATAGAAATATTATAGTCTCTTTACCATCTCCTGATTTTTGTTATGCTTCTGGATTTTTCTCTTTAACTATGTGGTCTAGGCAAGGGTTGGGGTTGTGGGCTTTGTTTTTGTTTTTAAATAAAATCTCAGATTCTGCCATGATTACGCACTTCCTGAGCTGTCTGTTTGCAAAATACTAACCACTACTGCGACATGGCAACTCCGGCAGAAGGTGGAAACCCTCCGCTGGGAGGACCCTGCAGCCAGAGGAGGTGCTGAGCACTGCCTAGAGCTCTTTGCTGGGAATGAAAGTGCTCCTCCAGGACAGAAACAGGGGGAATATTCCTCCTAATAAACGGAAGGAGTCACAGGAAACAAAATGACGTCTGAATCTTTTTCAGTAGCACTGTTGCACACGCAACTGTTGACAGGCTTCCCAAAAGTGAAGCAAACGTTTCAGAAGTCTCACTGTACATGTTATCTGCTGCTGTATGGACAGAAGATGGATTAACTGAAGTGAGTTCTTCCAGTCTGTAATTCTCTCATGACTAGATAAACAACAATAATAAAATTAAAAGCAGTGCTGCCCTGGGGACAGTAAGTCTCTCAAGATTACTAGTTTGTATTTTTACTGCGTCAGCAAGGATGTAGATTTGTAAATATCCCAGACTGCCCAAAAGGGCAGTAAGTTATTCATCTTTTGTTGTTTTCTTACGTAATATACTTCCTTATTTTCAGTAGAGAAGGAAATATAATGCTGAGAACCAGTGCTAGAAGTTGCCTACTCAGAGTCTTTCTCATAAATATGAGTGAGTCAGAAGTTGCCAATTTGCTCAGGAAAAGCTATGTAACACCACCACACAGAGATGAAAGAAATGTATTTTCTTAAGGACGCCTTGTACTACCAGAGTTTTAAAGGCTGATTAATTATAAAGGTCAGAAGTTAATGTTTGTTTTCAGGATAAAATCTCTGCTTTGGGAAAAACTTGAGTCATTTACTGTAGGTAGTGACGGCTTGGATTACATTAATTTATAGTTTGTATTTTGCCATACATTGTTGTGCAAAATACCTCCAAAGTGCTATTATATTATTGAAATGACAGTGTCAAAGGAAAGCATGTGTAGTGAAGTCTGTGCTAAAGGATGTAGGTATCATTCTGGCCTCATTAAAGCCAAAACGGTTTTACTGTTGACCTCAGTGAAGTTATGACTTCCACCCACCCCATCTCTACTAGACAGTTGTCGGTCTTAAACTGACAGATTGGGCTGAAGTTTCCAGTAAAATCTTTCTCAATTTCTAGCTGAATTCCTTCTTTATGTGTCTTATTTCTACCATCGTGTTAGCTGTAGTATCCAGGAAGCTTTTCAGCTGGCTGGCTGCTGAAATGCTTATTTCGTGCCTACAGGACTCGGTGGGCTCAGGTTAGATGCCTGCACTTCTCTGTTCAGCGCCCTTTGGGCAGCTCTGATGTATCATCTGAAGCATCTGTGCAAAAGAGAGAAGGTCGTGGAAGATGTAAGAACATATGTGAATTTAGTTCAATGAGCCCTCAGCTAAAGAGCGTGCCTAAAGTATAAGGATATTAAAATGCTATCCTGCAAAAATATGCAGTTTCAGAAAAGCCTTTGTGTTTTATTCTGCCTTTTTTGGTTTAGAGTCTTTCAAATACTTGTTTTGAAAGTACATTTTTCTTTTAAAATGAACACAAATTATAGCAAATAAAAATGGGTTTTAAAGCCTATGCATAATATTGAATTCATGGAGGACAAATTCTTATTTTTTTTTAAATGAACTTAAAAAAATATTGACTTGGTTTCAGCCTGACCACATTTCCCACATGGTATTCTTTAGTTCAGGGCCTGAATTAATATAAATCCACCACTTGCTCAGCCCTTTACTCATGGCAATTACTACTTTCCCACATATATACTATCGCAAGGAGATTTCTTTTGGAGTAATTCTCTTATGCCTTCTTCCAATCTGAAGAAGCGATGGAATTTAAAGCACCCCATTTTCCTTTGTGTCTTGTCAAGTTTGAAGAGGGTAGTTTGAGCCAGAGCATTGCCCCGTGGCGTTGTCAGCCTTCCGACTCCTCCCCAGCATCGCGTTATTAACCTGGGCTTCTGGCAAAGGGCTGTGGATTCCAGGGGCTGCCGGGTAGCTGAAAATTAAAAACAAATCCTCAAGTGATATTGAAGCTCTCATCTCCAATGTCTTTAGCTCCTACTCATCTCTTAGCCTTTGGACTTTAACTAGGTGGAATGAGTCCTGTTGTCAGAAAGTGAACAGCATGCCAGAATAGGTCTGCTCTGGAAAATTAAATTTCTTCTCATTTTATAGCCTTGGTGTGAAGTTCTGATGCCATTTAGTAATAATTTTGCCTTCAACTGAACCCATTCAAGATTTGCTCTTACTTTTTTCCCTTGCAACTGGCGCTAAGTCAGCTTATCTGTATTGCTGTTCTAGAAAGTTTTGTCAGCCTTTTGCCAAGAGAAATAATTCTCTTAGTAACATAAATTGAAATGATTTCATCTCAGAGTCTGAATGATCTACTGATCTGTTTATCTAATCAGCCCACTTTCTTTCTGATCTATTACATTGACATCTGAAATTGAGTCTGTTATATGATAGATTAAACTTAAACAAACTGTCCTCTAACACTGTAGTATTCTTCTCAAACTTCCTTCTCTGTTTTACCTATAAAAGACGTTTCAACAGTGGAGTTTTAAATGATCCCAGATTGGCTTATATTATTTTTTGTTTCCAGCTACAGGTTTCCAAACTGTGGCTCCTTTTAAGAAAATTCTCTCTTTAGTAAATATCTCTGAAAAATCAAGTTACATTTTGATCAGTGCTTTCCGCTAGTGATGTATTTTGTAGAAGTGCTAGCATTATTAAATATTATATCCAGATGTTTATATTTAAAATCATTCTTCTTATCTCATTGATTTTATTTGCAAAAATCAGAAATATAGCACTCAAATCTTTTAGAGATAGGCAAAGCTATAAAAACATAACCCCCCCCCCCCCCCGAAAGAAATACAGTTTACAGTGAAAAAGTTCAGTTTTCTCAGAGTAGTCTTACCACACATTATTCACACTTTGTCAAACTTTTAGCTGATGTATGTCAACTGAAGTGACCTAGAGTTATCGTCCAATAGATACAATCATCTTTATTGTCTGTTTCATATTGTGTGGGGGTTTTTATTTGTTAGGTTAGACATGTCAGGTTCCTCCTTTCTGCCTACTCCGCTGTTCACCATGTTAGAGGGATTGTCCCCCTCCAAGTTACATAAGTAATCACAGTTTAATCCTTCTAAACTGCTAGAATCCCCATTATATTCAAAAGTTTTCTGAGCCTATGTGTTTTATTCTGATTTTATTTTTCTGAGAAGTAAAATGTCTTCATGAAGAAAGGCTAGTTCTCCAGTTAAGATATGGTGTAAATATCACTGTAATTCACCTAGCCTCTGCAATATGTTCTTGCATCATCCTCAGCCAAATCTGTTTATTTTGTTGGAAGAACTAGAAGATCTTTTTTTCTGCTTTCAAAAAGAATGTAAGGGCTTTACATTCTTTTTTCTCCAGTTTGCTGTGACATCTTTGTAGGAAACTGTATATACTGTCTTCTAATCTCACAGAAAAGGGGGAAACGATCCACTGAGGCAGTGGTAGTAATTTCAAAGCATGAATTCCTCGCACATTTTAACTGAGAAAATAATACTTTATTCCTGCTTAAAAGAGTTCAATCACAGCCTGGATACTTGCAACTATATTTACTGTTCTTAGTGTGCCTGTATGCATTTTTTCAATATAAAAGGGAACGATAGTATTCACAGGTAGGATCACGAAAAGAAAGATGCCATGTAACTGAAAAATATTCTGAGTATATTTCCATAGTCCTGATTTTTGTGTTTTTTCCCTTTGGATATGAGTGAATTTACTGACTAGATTGTAACTAGGTCAATGAGTAGATAATTTATTCACGACATTTTTTTTTGAGTTGTTGGTTTCACTGCTTTTCTTCTTGTTTATCGTTATATATATTTAATGATATCGTCATATGTTTAGCTAATTTCCATTGCGTACCAGATATGCCATAGAAAACAGGGATCAGGTCTTGCAAGCTGCCGTATGGTGTAAATTTTCCTTGACACCAGTAAAGTTCAGCACTTTCATTACCTCCCAGGACTGTAATGGAAGATATCGAAAATATTTTATTGCTCCGTTTAAATACTTATAGTTTTGCCTTTCATGGGATGGGATTTGAAACCTTACTACAAAATGACGATAAAATGTGAAACTTCCAAGCGTTTGATTTTCTTATTGAAGGCATCATAGTGTTCCTGTTGAGAAAAGTGGTAATGTGCTGCAATTAGTATCTGGGCTTCAGAGAAGAAGCAGAATTATTCTTCTGAATACAGAATGCTCATAAAAAATATACAGTCCAAAGAGTTTTTATTGGTTGGCGGCCACAGAAATTTGTTTTGCCTGGATCAGAACTATGTTGGCTTTCTTAATACTCTTTAACAGTTAAGTTTAATCTAATTTTGATGTTTAATATTCCTTTGTTTAAGTAGTATCTAGTTTTAAGAAAAATATTTTAAAGGGTATAATTGCACCGTCAGGTTTACTTTAACATCCTGTGAAATAAGATACATGTTAAATTAGTACTGATCAGAAATTAACTACTACCATGAGGCCTCTGTTTCATCTCGCATAGTTAATCTGCAGAAAGGGTGAAACTCAGGAAAATATCTAATTTCCACCTCTTCTTACCAAACCAGAATTTGTAATACTTGCAGCAAACCTGATGCTATTTCAATGCAAAACCTGAGAGTTTACTGCTATTAATAGCAGAACGAAATAATCTCCTGTAGAAAAGCTACATGCAAAAGCAAAAAGCCTGCACCTCCAAAAGCATTGACTCTAATACCCTTCTCTCCACTCTGTAGGATTTTTTTTTTTTTTTTCTGCAATCTCAAACTGCACCCTATGACAAGAACCTGAAGACTGAGATATCATGTGAGGAATCAGGCTCTACTTTTGTGCCTGGTCACTTTATTCTGAGGCCACACAAGTCATCGATCAGTTTATATGCCACCGGCTCTATATTTATATTCACAGCATGTCCTGTGCAGCAAGTGACCAAATCTTACTTGCCAAACCTTCCTTCTGCCCCTCCTTTTCCTCCCATCCCCTAAACCAGATAATGCTCTTCCAGGATGTTAGAAAATATTTTTGCGTTTTTGGAGGAGAGTTTTGGAGTACAATCAAAGCCCAATAGGAACCATTGAAACTGCTTTGGTTTTGTCAAATAGATGTTTCACTTTTTTGCCTGAAATCACAAAGGAATTTAGGTGCCATTCACGAGGTGAGATGTAAGATATGTTTAGCTCCTATAACTTGTTAGGCAGTATATAGGCCAGAATAGAAATCTGAATATAAGTGTGTGAGGAAGGTGTGCCAATTTCCAGATTTTAGAGTAATACAATGCTGCTATTTCTTCTATTAATATTCCTTCACTATTCAGTGATTTACAATTTGCTTTTTTTTTTTTCCCAAGAATGTGTCTTACCTTCCAAATTACAATTCTAACTGATTGAATCAAACTTGAATTAATGATGAACACTGTACTCTTTCCATAAGTGATGTTGCTAGACAAAGAAGTTTTATCCTGCCCTTCATCCTCTCCCAAAATTTTTTGGAGAGTGAATCATGCTAATATGTTTTCCTGTATGTTCATAAAAAAATAGAAAGAATTATCATCCAACCTGGATCTGTTTAGTAAATACACTCAATATTTTCCTTTCTGTGCCCTCAGAAAATAACTAGATCTAAAAAAAAAAAAAAGGTAGGCTGACTGATTTTACATGCTTACACATGTGCAATTTCTATTGGAAACCATAGTAATTTTTCATGTAATGGAGTTTAAAAACAAAAGTAAAACCATTCAAAAGTAATTTCTCTATAGCAAGCTGTAGGGCCTCTACTTTTCCCACAACATATAAGAAAATTCTTTGCAATTTTGTTTGAAATCAGTCCTTTCAAACAAAGCTGTATTCTTTTTGATCTGATGTAAATTGCATTATAATATGTTTTTAAGTGGAGAAAGAAAGGTAATGGCAGACTTACAGTGTTATGCAAACCAGACCTTTTAAACATGCAGAATAATTTATAGTAACTTGAACTTTTAAAAGTGTAAAAGGATCCCTTGCTTTTTATTTGAGCTTATTGAAGAGGGCAACATATGTAAAGCCTGCTATAGAGGACTAAATGCTCCTCTGGAAAGAGGACTTTTGTTAACTGGTCTCAGTCTTTGAAGCTGCACCTTTAACTCATAATAACACTTTCACGTAGGAACTCAATACACTTAACAAGCACTAATTGATTTATCCCTGCAATATTTCAATGAGGAATGGAGCTGATGGGTGGGAATCACCCAAGGTGTTCAAGGAGACCTGGTATAATCACTGAGGAACCCTGTGTGATCCTCTGAGATAAGACGTAGGTGTCTCCAGCCCCAGCCCTGTTCCTCAGCCACGGATTAAGGGATGGATAAGACAACGGTAGGTATTATAATGTGCTTACAGTGCTAGGATCCAGTAGGACATAGAAGGTTGTATGTTAGAGTAGTGTAATATCTATAGTTTTTAGGGGTGTCTTCAACTCTTTGGACTTAGGGATACTATTGTAGTAGAACTATTCAGCATGGCTAATATTTATATTTTGTTCTGCATTCTAATTTTCAACTTCATATCAGTCTCTTGACAAAGGCCTGTTTCTACCCGATTTCTTAATCTGAAAAACATAAACAGGTACTTAATTCCTGTACTAACAGAGAGGTATGGAAGGGTATTAATATTAAACATTTTGAAGGTAAAAATATCTGCAAGTGCATTCTACCATTCCTACCTGATTTACTCAATGGAATGTTCCACAGAGACTGTAATACTAATTTTCTACATTACTTTTATAATTTCTTGCTGTTTTAAAATAGCGTTGCTCTTGGTTTAAGTCTTACTGATTCAAATAAACTGATGCAAATGAATTTGTCGTGGATACTCCATTGCTAAACAGGCCAAGCTTTTTGTGATTTCAAAGGCTAAACTCTTGCCAGAATGAAATTGAAACTTGTCTCTGTTAAACATCTGTGCTCTCAGAGTTACCAGTGATCTGTCCCTCTGACCTGTTTCATTTGAACTTTGCTGGAAATGAATTGTCAAACTATTAAATCTAACTTCAGGGTGTGAATCACTGCTGGGTGATGATAGGTAATTGGATGGTGAACTCACAAGGGGCATGAGAGTACCGAAGCTCCTATGTTCTCAAAGGAAAGAAACCAAAAAAGTTATAAATGCAAGTTGGGAATGGGTGAGGGTGGAGTTTCTGTTTATTATAAAGAAAAGCAGATTTTGCAGTTTGTTTTTTTGACAGTTTTTATATCAACAGATCAAGTATTTTTACACACCATGCAGAAATTTAAGTGGTGATAACACAGAAATGTACTGTAATGGTTGAAACATTCTTATTTGAAGTACGCAAATATACCTATCTGAGCAGAAATTTTGAGCAGAATTAGCCAGAACTTTTTCTGCTATTACAGGACTTGTAACATTCAAGAAGCATTAGGACTTCTGGATAGCTAGACCTGGGAAAGGGCAATCCTTGCCCACAGGCTACTTGGCAGCTCGTCAATTCTTGTGCACCCAGTGGCTAAAATAGATCCTACCTTGACCAGCGGAGCGTGGGCTAGGTGGTGTGATCTACGCAGCCTCATCTTGCAAAGATGGTCTCTACTAGTTCTGCTACTTTTATTTCTATGTGAAAGAGGCAGGATTTGCCTCTGTGTGCTGATGAAATCTGCTTGTAAAATCATTCTTACTAGAACTATCCAATTCTACTGATGAAATTGGTTTCATCTAAATTTTCTGAAACTTGGGAAACCACATCAGCCGTGGGTTTTCTAGCATTCCTCTTGGTAACAGCCCTACTGACATGATGGATTTGCTGGTGTTTTGAAACATATACGCTATCTGCTATACATGTTTGCAATCTTGTTTCCATCTGAAATGACTTGTGTTAATTATTTTGTCCCTGATATGATACAACAGCCTTCTGCTGGGAACGTATTATCAGTGTGTTTCCGTGTAGATGTAAGTTCTTAAGTAAAGTGTGTATTGCTCCACAGGGAGAAAGATGGGTGAGAAGTGGGTGAGGTTTATTGTTGCAGTGAACTATACTAATGGGGATTCAAAACATAGCGGAAAAGGACACTTTGGGATTCATTCAACAACATTCATAACCTTGGCACCGATCCCAGTGTATCGGTGTTGAACTGAATAAAACAAATATTGGATTGCTGAACAGAGCTTTCTGAAGTGTCTTGCATGTGTTTCTGCTTTACATGGTAAATAATTTTGGATCTGTTTTTAGTTAATATTATTGACACAGATTAGGTGAGGAAAAGAGACCCAAACTCAAAAAACATTCAGAAGCTTGCTTAAACTATTAGTTTATCCCTTCTAATGCCCTGTGGTACTGGTTCAGTATGTATTTGTTTCTGTAGAATACCAGAGTGTCTGATGTGTGTTTCCTAACCCTAGCACATTTAATAGCACTTCTGAGAGAAAAGCTTATGTATGATTGATATCATATTTTACTGAAGACACAATGAAAACCAAAAGGAACAAAAAGTAATAAAATCCTTAGTGCATCTTTGAATCTTATTTCTTAATTGAGGTATTGCATGATTAGAAGGATAGGAGGATGTGCAACTATTTTCTATCTTCTAGTTAAAAAAAGTTCTAAATAATGTTGCATTGAACCTCCTTTTTAGNAGAAGTAGTCATTTGCGCTCTGGTCCCTAAATATTGTGTCAGTGCAGGTTTTCCCATTATGGAAGCCCATCTGTACAGCTTTTCAGCCAGTAACTAAGTGTTCTTTTCTAACTGAAACAAAATGGCTTCAGCATCGCCTCACTTTCTGTTACCTTCACCCACACACAGGCACGCTGGGCTGTGAGAGCATTTGGCAGTTCTTTTCAGATGTTTCTCCATAATTACTTGCGCCCGTTTTCTTTCTCACGTTTGTATCTGTGAGAATGGCTTACAACTATGTATATAGGAACAATGCTCTGTAGAAAAGACCAAAAAATACTGTAAATGTTGTGTTACTAATTTATTAGCTGCTATTGTGAATTTGGAGGTAGAGTTTTATTAGGAGCACTTGTGCAAATAGTCACAGTTCATAATACGAAGCCTGAGACGATGTCTTTAAAGCCCCTAAATCTAGAGCGGCACTAGCCAGGCTGTCATTGCAGACCATCCTTGCTAGGTTTGACAGCAAGTGGCTTTTAAAATTTTCTTACGGTGGACAATAAGTAGGCTAATAAGAACACTCACCTCAGCCCGTGTTGAAGTTGTGCACTATGTTGCTATACAGAAAAGGAAAGGCAGCAAAAAAATGACCTCAAACACTAAGCAGAGACCAACATTTAGTGTGTCCTGCCCCACTTTCCTCAGCCGTCTCTGTGCAGCTGTGAAATCAGCGGCAGTCCCACCTGTACACCAGTGCCCGTAAATAGTTCGCAGGGAGATTTGCAAAAAGTAGAAGTAGACATCCCTTCTCTGTCCCGGGGCTTTCTCTGCAGCAGCTGTTGTTGATAAGACGCCGCTGTGTTCGTGGAGGTTGAGCAAGCATTACAGGTGATGGCTGGGCACCTCTACGGAGGGATGTACGCAAGAGCGGTGGTGAAACACGACCCCTCCATTGCTATACCTCCTGTCTGAGAGTCTAAAAATAATCCCTTTTCAATCTTCTGTGTCGTGAAACACGCAGTCAGTACATCAGCCGGTCAGTAGAGCTGCCAGCCTATGTTTCACTTCAATTGTTTCCTTGTAACTAAAGAAAGAAAATCAAAAAACATCTAATGTTATGTCTTAAGTGGAAAGACTGTTCCTTTTGTATTGCTTTCTCAGTTGAAAATATGCAGAAAAATAGATAATAATACATAGAAATCAAACCAGTCTAAACCCACTTCTTTCTCTACCAAGAATATTGGGGCAAATATATGGTAGAGAGAAGTGGTATTAGAAAGTGCTCACATGAGAGTAAATATTGAATAGAAACTATATTTATATATATATATACACACACTATATATCCCTTCCTCACCTTGCTAAAGCTGTTAATGAGAACTACCTGGTAAGCTTCCCTGCTGTTACATTCAGAATTCTTTGCTTTATATCTCTATTTAATAAAATATGATGTTCCGAGGTTTATAACCTAGAAACCAAGTGTCCTGGGAGACATGCATTTTTCTGGAACAGAACACAAGCAATAAATCACAGGAAAGGATGTCTCTGGAGTAGAGAAAGATAAAGCTCATGAGGAGAAACAAATAAATGTGGTAGGCATATGTGGCTATCTATGCACGTTCACAAAACTTAACCTTGTCAAACTTTGGTCTCCTTAGTGGACAACTTGCTGAAATGAAAGCTTAAATTTAAGTTCAGTTGGAGGTGTGTGTGATATTGCACCTTTAAAAGATGTATATTTACTGTTTCGTAAGTTGATTGGTGTTTTAATGGCATTTGTGCATTCAACATCAGGTAGAGCATACCAATGGGTTCTAGCCCTGCTCAAGCTGTTATTATTGGCATATTCTTCCACCAGTACATAATGATTTTGGCAATCAGAGTGTGGCCAATAGTTATTCTGGCCAATGGGTGTAGCTGTGAGAGTATGTAGAAAAAGTTCATCCCTAGCTAAAGTCCTGACAGAATTTCCATTACACATTATTTTGGTGGTAGGGTTTTAAATATTGATCTTTAATAGTTCCTTTTGGGCTGAAACCTGTCATGCATGAGTCTTGTGTTGATTGTAATTAAAACCCAGTAATTTGGGATTTGAACTACCGTGTTCCATGATTCAAGATGCATTTGTACCTATACAGTCCAAATTATTTTTTTTTCATTTTGTTTTGAAATTTGATTGTCTAAAACCCACTCCAACTGACAAGGGGAGTAATAATGATTTTCCTATTCTGTTTTTTTTCTTCTTCTTCTTTAAAACCCACCCCTAAACACCTAAAGTAATTGTAAGGTCAAATTTGAAACCTCAGTCAATGCAGTTTCCAAGTGATCAGTGTATGAGGAGGCCATTCAAAGAAAGATGTTAGTCAAATGGAAGAGTTATGTGAAGAAGAGTTTTCTTGTTGAAGTATCTTCCCTTCTAAGGGACAACAGGAATCAGTGAAAAGCAGCATCCTTTTGTATGACAAGTAAGGAATACATCCCTTCCTGTGATCCTATAGTCCCACAGCGGCAGTGGAGATCCTTGCACGCACCTCAGCTGGGCCTGAACGGAGCAGTGCTTGCCTTCAGTAGGCTGACCGGAACAGCAAGAGCTCAAGGATATGTTTGATGTGTATATCTTCAGGGCCTGCTGAGCCCTGCAGAGATTGGCAAGGCTGTGGGAGAGCCTAGGGAGTCCCTGAAAGCCCTGTGTTAGTAGCGCAGGATCCAGACTGATGGGCTGTGACGCTTTTGGCCATCAGCTTTCTTGTGACTGGTTTCTGAGGAGTGCGGTGGCAGGAAGGTGGCTTTCTACCCATGGAAAAATGTATCTTCAAAATGTGTCTTCTTGTTCAGTGGTGAGCTACCCAGAGAGCCCTGGCTTTCAGGCTCTGATGTTGGCATGTGGACCTCTAGTTCCACCACAAAGGATCATGGATGATAAGAAGCTGCATTTCTACCACAGGACCTCTTGGAAATTTTGAGCTATACCCTGCTGCTGGCTAATATCCCTTGCCCTACATGACCTGTCTGTGGCTTTCAGCTTTAGACTTGCACCAGCGTTGTTCAAGTAGCTTCCGCGTGCCAGCTCTGCTAATGCCTTCTCATTTTGCGACTTGGAAATTCTCCTAGAAGGAAGCCTGCAGATGCAGGCATAGCCCTAGTACTGGGAGCCTGTTGGGCAGGATACTGGTCTCTGGCAGTCACGGCACGCAGGGCATGCAGCGGGAAGGAGCCTGGTGGATGTGTCTCTTGGTTGTGCACTGCTGCACTGGGACATGAAGTCAGGTCATGCACCGGCATAGCACGTTAAAAGACACACTGGCATATTAACTTTGGGCAGGCCAGAAAAAAGAAATTGCAGCAGGTTGTGTTGTGTCTATACATTTAGGACACCAGCGTATACTGTCTTCTGGTCAAAATCTACATGTCCTTAACACAATACCTCTGCGTTTCCCCACAGAGTGGAGTCCAAACGAAAAGTGATAGATGTGTATTGGGCGGCTGTGGGAGAAGGGCATGAGCTACTGCACTATGGCAGCGTAAATGCAGCTGAAAGCTACTGCGGCATTTCAATAACTGTAGGCACAGGCGGCAGCTGAACAGTGGTTTCCAGGTCGGCACTTGCAGGATTCTGCCCAGTTCTTTTTTTGCTTAGGAAAATTTTGTAGCTATTAAATGATTGAACTTAATTTCAGCAGCCATTTGGTCTTAAACTGGAACAAATACCAGAGCAGTCAGTTTGAGGCGAAGCATTTGGCCCCGCAGCACAGCGCAACGCTCTAGCCGTGTCGGAGGTAGCTGGCCTGCGTGCAAAGCCAATGCGCCAGGCAGGAACGCCAGGACACGCGTCTGCTACCGAAACGGCTCGGATAGTCCCGCACAACAGCGTATTGTGCAGCGCAGACACACTCAAAGCATCGAGGCCAGGGCAGGCATTCCCACTTCCAGTGTTTAGTAAATTAGTCTCTCTATGTTTTGAGTGAGTGCAGGAGTGCTTAAAATGCTGTGAGTCTTTTGGGGTTTATTGACATATTTAATCTTATGAAGCATGCTCATTGAAGGCAGGTATTGCTGTCATCACTACAGAGGCAGTTGTCATCACTCTATCACTGAAAGAGTCTCTCTGGGCTAGTATCTGAGTGCTTTGTCCTTACCTCAACAGGCATCAGGATTCTTTCTCATCTGAATATCTTCAGAGTTTCTGCTACCGCATTTTTAATGACATCACATATAAAACGAATAGTCTTTGTGACAATTTTCTATATTTGCGTATTCCCAAGCTTAGGTCACACTTGGAGCTAACCTTGTAGTTCAGCATCCAATCCATTTTAAATGTATTTCACAGTCTTATTTTTCTTGATCAGAAGCACCTAGCTGCTGCTTGAGGCATTTATACATTATTCATAAAAACACATACAAAAATCACATTGGATCAATATTCACAAACCAGGAAGGTTTCAAATAACATGTAGGCATTTAGCTCTAAGCTATTAAAGTCTGCTCCAGTTTTGAAAGAACTATTACTTTTAAATCTTCATAAATCTGTGGAAAATGATAATATTGATCCTTTTATTTTTGTCTTGCTGCACATTCAATTTGTATCCCACAGAGTGCACTATGTAACTTTTCCTGAAGCAAGAGGGACAGGATCATCTATATAGAAAACAGCTACGACATATTGCATACATAAAATAACTTTATAGTTGGACAGTGATTAAAAATAAAATGTGCATTGAATTAATCTCTTATTTCTGTGTTCCTACACATTGTCAAGAATTCCCAAGTAATGTGCTTATCAGGAATTGACAGAGTATTATGCAAACATTGACTTTTTATTGCAGCTTCACTCTGGATTTATGCCAAAAAACCTCTGTTATATTGTTATTTTGAGTAGTGAGAGGCATTTATAATGCATTGAAGCATGAACAAATTTTGGAGGCAACTTTTATATCTCTCTGAGGTCTTTAGTATGCTGAGACCCTGCAGTTGAAGTCATCAAGGCCCAAAGATTTCTACAAAAAAAAAAGAAGTTAGATTTCAGAATTTTTTATGTATTAATTAGAGATTTTTCACTGTATGGAGACATATTTTAGGCACTCCCAGTCATTTTGAGAATTGTTTAGGATTCTAGGTTGGTTCAGAACCAGAATCACAGTTTCCTGGAAAACTAAAAATTATACACACATGCACATAAAAATCCTTCTAAAGCAGAACTGTGGAACGAGGTGGTGAAATTTCAGGTGGAACAGAAGGTCCAAAATTTCCTTTTGCAGAAATCATGGCATTTTTTTCAGCTGATTTTACAAGCTCCCCACAACGTTGGGAAAACAGCAGCGGTGCGGGAAGGGTTTGAACACTGGTCCTTCTGAGCTCCTGTGGTATCGGAGAGGCCATTTGTTGAGCAGCTCCGGAGCCCCAAAGCTGGAAGCTGGTTTTCAGGCTTTGGAGTCTCGAGCAATTTGCTGGAGGAATTCATCTGTCGAGCTAGAAGGAAACCAGGTGCATTTATGATCAGACCTGTCCGGTTGGCACAGGAATTTTGTTGAAATTGACATATTCCTGGGAAGTAGTTAATTTTCAAGGAATGGGCTTTTTTTGTTGTTGTTGGGTTTTTTGGGGGTTTTTTTTTGGGTTTTTTTTTTTTTTTTTTAGAAAAATTTTCTGTCAGAAAATATATGCAGCTATCTCTATGACAAGGCTGCCATCCTTATAAATGGTCAGGGAAGGTCTCACCATTTCTGTGTAGAGAACACTATTGTTTTCCTTTGTAGAGATCAGTGAAGCACTGCCACAGACAAAAGCTTCAGTCTCCTTTACAACAGTCTGCCTGGACAGCTGGATCTTCTCTGTAGCTCACACTCATGCATTTGGAAAATACAGGTTTTTCCCCACATCTGTTACAGGGAAGACCAACATGGTGTTAGGCATTTATCTCACCATTTCAAGCAACAGCAGTAGTAGGGATATAGGGATATTATTATTATTATTATTATTATTATTATTATTATTATTATTATTATTATTATTATTTAGCAGAAGAGGTGGATCAACATCTTTACTCTTCCTCTCTCTGTATAAATAGTTCCAGAGATACTGATGGCTCTATGCCCTGTAGCAATGACTGGTTTTGAATTTAAATCTGCTGTATAAATGGGGGTGAGTGCTATCCTCTTTTAATACCGTTCTTATTTGTAACAACAGAATTCTGGACAGAAAGAAAACTAGTTTCATATTGCTTCAATTTGGGCCTAGGCTGGAAAGATAGAATGGCTTCTTTCTTTTCTTGGTAATTCTATTATCAGCTCAGTTGATGACTTACAGAAACTGCTTTTTTCCCTCAATACGGCTTTAATAGTATTTTGACAAATTTGAAACAATTTACACCAAGAATTTTCTGAGTTACAAGGTCTTTAGGGTAGGAACTATATCATTTTTGTATGTACACGCTCAGTGTACTTGCAACCTTCAAATAGAAAACAATGCATCCGTAATGGTAGACAGGATATATTTCTGTATGTGGTATTGTAGCAGATTAAGTGTCAAAATTCTGTGCTCTCTCTTTTGAACAAAACCCAACACAAACACTTTATTGTAGAGTGGACTGGTCACAAACTGAAGTTCTGTACTGAATTCCTGTTGAAAAAAGGCATAATGGTTTTCAGCATTGGAAATTCAAATGCCTGGCAGATGGACTGTGTTCAGCTTACAAGCAAAAAGACGAAGGGTTTTTTATTTGCCAGTAGTGCAACTACGGCTGGTGCCTGAAATTCAGCAAGTGAATATTAGGTCGCATGCCCGCAGTCATAAAGATGCTGCCCTTACAATTAAAATAGGGAATATTTTATGTATGACTAGAAGGAAATAGTTGCTGTCTGTTGCAATTAAGAAACATTAATTGTTTTTCTTTGGTCTTATCTTTAGTTTAAGTAAGTGAGAAATGAAATTCAAATGGTGAGGAGATCAACTGCTCGGTTTGATCAACTCCCTGACTGACCAGTGCCGCCTTCGCATAGCCTTCACATAGTCTTTTTTCTTTTTTTTTTTCTTTTTTCTTTTAAGATGAGGACTGCATTTTGACACTGACATAGTCATAATTTCCAGTTCTGCTGGTGGATGAGGTTGGTTTTCACAGCATTTCAGGAGTCTTTTCCTGATAGGAATAAATAAGGAATAGATAAGGAATACTTCAGGCTAAATTAGATCGAGTTACAAAAGTAATCACATTTTTTCTCATGGAATAGTACAGGCTTTTTTCAGAAATATCTTCTCCCATGATAAATACTCCTTTCAATTCTTTTTCCATTTAAAAAAAAACCAAAACAAACCAACCAAACAAAAAAACCCTAAAGTAAAATGTACAGAAAAACAACTGGAGGGGTTTTGTTTGTTTTTAAGCCCTACATCTCAGTTTTACATTTTCTTTTCTTTTTTCTCCCTCATTTGACTGTGGAATAAAAAAAAAAAAAAAAAGGAGGTATGTCATCTGGGATTTTCTTGTATATGTTGCCTTTTATTCAAACTTTTCAAAACTTTGTCAGGCTTAGAAGAATAATTATGGGGAAAAGAAAAAAAATGTTTTGAAACTTTGCCACTGTGTACTTAAAGAATGGAGACCTGTTGAAAAGACAAAGGGAAGAAGGGAAACATGAACATTGTTAATTTTATTGTAGCTAGTAACAAAGCAAAGGGAGCAACAACACAAATCTAAAGGTTTCGTATGTAAATATTTGTCTTTTCAGTGTTTAGTAATTTTTTTCAAACTCTTGTTTGAAAAACAATACACAGCTTAAAAATTTGCAAGTATTTGCTAAATTGTTTTGTAATAACTTAGCAAGCTGTAGAAGAACAGAAACCATTTTAAGATCATTAGGTATGAGCTTAACTTGGTCACCTTCTCAGTGCCGTCATGTCCAATTCTTCAAGGACCAGAAAGTACTCAGCAGTGACCACTCAGTAATGCAGCTCCATCTACATCAATTAGGCTATAGGAATCTACCCCAGCTGTTGATCTGACCTACATCGAGTGCCTGTCACTAACAGCTATGAGCAGGTTTTATTCCTATTATCACTGAAGAGCCTCGCAGTTAAAGTAAATTAGTTGTAGCATAGAAAACCCAAGAAATGAAGCAACTTCCATGACTTAAAACTTAGCTAAATAATGGTTTATAAGCCATTAAATAAATCGTATTTGGCTTCACAGCAGGACAGAACAAAGAGATAAATAATTCAAATATATTTCTGCCAGTCTCCAAAAATTTTGACGACATGCTATTTTATTTTTTTTTTGTACAAGAGAAGACCACAAGGAACTGTGTAACTTGTCCATGTCTCTTTTTAAGCAGCCTATTAATGTGGTGTACTGTCACTTGATACAGCCTTTGAAGTGGTGTTAGCTGCACACTTGGGAGGAGAAAAGCTTTCTCAAGATCTTACTTTGTTTTGCAAAATGCAAATTATTTTCACTGAGGAGTCAGGGACTTTTGTGTTTTGTTTTTCAGAGATACGTTTGCTCATTTAACCTGACAAAAATTTATAATTATTTTTTTTTAGTTCATTTTCTAAAGCTACCTTATAACTAGTCTTAAAAACCCTCTGTCCATAGTTATTGCAATGTAGAGTACTAGATTTGTAACACTTTATTATGAATTTAAGTGGAAAATGAATGTGTGGTGGTCAATATTGACCACTTAACTAGTGCTTAGTTTTGAATAAAAAAAGTTTCCCTTAAAAAATTCAGAAATGAAAATGTTATTGAAATTGTTGACGTTTCCATTATATTTTTAAGAAGTATGGTGCAAACGGTGAAAGCGGCCATAAAACTCACGCAAAGTGGTAACATCTTTCACAGAATTTCAATACCAGTAAACCTTATCTCTTCCTGCAGAATCCACCAGGGCCATCTTCCCATGCAGAGCTAGCTCCACTGTAGTGCAAAATCAGTATTCTGCATATTTCAACTCCACCCCACACTGAAGTCCCTTAGTACAGTATTCTTTGGCTGTCATTCACTAACCAGAAGCCAAGTCATCTGTGTTTGTGTAACTTGGTAAAAGAGAACTTTTAAAGTCTATTCAGTTTAAATGAGCTTCTGCTTCTAGGTCAGACAGACAATAATTCTTCTTTTGATTGTAAAGCCTTACATGCTGGATCAGTAATTCTAGGCCATCTGAACAATAATATCTGAACATTATGGTATCATTTATGTATTCCCAAGGAACTAAAATGATTGCCTAAAGTATATTTTTTCAGTCAGTCTTCAATGAGGTCAGTTTGGTTTTTTTCCCCCAAATAATTCTCCCTTGAAAATTTTAGGCAACATAAATGAATTGCATATGTAAAGACTCAGATTCACATGTCAACTTGTCTCAGCACACACTTAAATCGCTGTTCACTATCCAGTGATGGATATACAAATGTAAGAATTCGTTTGTCAATGCAGACAACTTGGGAAAAATGTGCCTACCATCTTGAAATTACACATAACTATTTTTGCACTAACTTTCTGTAAGTAATAGGCATGGGTATGATTATTTCAGCAATCACTTGCTAGCACTCCTAAATTGAATATTGATGCTCAGTACAACTCAGGCATTCTTTACATCTCGCATAAAATAGATGGTCGAAAAGACCAATCTGAAATGTATGTTATTCCTACTCTATTTAGGAATGGAGCTTTAAACTCCTAAAGAATTCCATTCTTTTTTTCAGTGATGCCAGTCTGGTATGTGATCAGGTTATGAAATAGAAAATTGAGACCCAAAAGGTGATCACAAGGTATCTGTATCCATGTTATTGAAAAAGATTTTCCATGGATTACATTTTACCCAGCCTTAAAATCTGCCTCTGACTGAACAACAAACAGCAGAGCTTCTGGACTTTGAGGTTGCAAGCCAATCTGGGAACTTCAAGTCTTGTTTTGTAGGAAAATTGAGATTCATCAGCTATTGGGATTTAAAGCATGTCCCAGCTTTTGCTACTTAAGAGCAGGCACCCAAAACATGTCACTAGAAAATAGGAAAAATTGATTCTGAAATATCTACCATCAATGCCTAGGGGAAAAAAAACAACAAGCAAGTATCTCAGATATTGCAGTCATGTCTCAAGATGTAAAACAGGTTTTCCAGTCCATTAACATTTTGCTCAGATGTTTTTAGTCTAGACTGGATGGATGCCAGGAATTTTCTAATTTCTGGTAGAAATTAGCAAGAAGTTCCAAGAAAACTTTGTTTTGGAAACATCAGAGCATGCATGGTCTTCCCTAAAGGAAAGTTGTTATACATTCTGGCTATCCAGCTATGTGCTGCAATTGCTCTATTAAACTGCCCAGCTTGTCTGGTTTATCTCTGTGAACGTCATTCTCAATGGGCAGTAGGAGGAGGTCCTAAAATCTTTCACCTCAAGTACTGCGTGACTTCATTTGAGGAGGATTTGCAGCATGTCCACTGTCAAGCAAGAATTCTCACTCACCAGAGCTACGGAGCTTCAGGCTGTTTCTGGATTTTCCAGACTCTGAATCTTAGCTCTGCAACAGGTAACCCCAAGTGTAATAACCTGTAAAAAATAAAAGAAGGAAAGCAGGGAGGGAGGAGTGGGCTGCCCAAGAACCAGGGACCAGGAGTAAGCTTGGCAAAGGTTTACTTGAGCCCTGTCCTGAAGCCAGTGTCCCTTAAGTCTTCAGACTAAAACATGTTAGTTCTGAAAAGTTGTTGGGTTTGTTGTTGGGTTTTGGTTTTGGTTTGGTTTTTTTTTGGTTGGCTGGTTTTGGAAGTCTGTCTTTTTTTTCTTTTTTTTTTCCTCTTGGAAAAAATCCAGCTAGCCCCAGTGTGGAGTGAATTAAATTTAGGTGATGCATGCTAGTCCTGTTATTGTCTAGAAGCCAATTTTTCTCAGATATTCTGTAAATGCTTGGAAATAATTTCTCTGCACAGAAAATCCATGTCCACCAGGGTGTTACCAAATGCTTGACCTCACTCACGAAGATGCAGAAGAGTTAATCCCAGACTTAAAAGTAGCAGTTTGCCAGGTGCTAGTGGCTGCATTTCATAAAAATTAGTCTATATATTTGGAACTTTAAAAGAACCAACTTCCCAAAATTTAATGCCATGTTGCTGCAAGTGGCAGGGACCATAAATTCAAAAGAGGAAATGTTCATGGGAACTGGCAACAGATTAGATAACCCACTGGTTTTTCAAAAGTACATGATTTCATAGACATAAAGACATTATGCTGGGCAGAAGAAAATAGCCTGGTTGTAAGAAAGCATTAGAATGGTGCTACAAAATAGAATATGAAATAAAACAAGTTTTCTGATGAATTTAAATAATTAATGGCAATGAATATAACTTTAAAGTTTAAAAATGTGTCTGGCTAACAAGAAACTTGAAGGTAGATTAATACCAAGACAATCAGAAGATGTTTAAACCGCAAAGAACAAAACCAAGAATTCAATTTCTAGATGCAGATGGTAAAATCATGGGCCATCAATGCAAAACAGGTAGAAACAGTCAATAGATATTTCTGTTCTGTATTTGGAACTAAGCTGCAGCTATCAAAAATCTATAGAATAGAATTACATTACAAATTCATTATAAAAATTATCTCCTGCAGTCGAAGGGGGGAATAAAGCAGCATCTGTTTCCCAGGCTGCCTCCCAGACCAATAGACAGAGATATCTAACTACCAAAAACATTAAGAGAACTAACAGAGCTCTATGACAAGCCACTAGTGTTTGTTTAGTCTTTTTTACAAACTTTATAAATTATTATATTATTACATGATTTATCTTCTAGTGTCTGATTCTACCTATTTATTTCTTTTAGAAGATACTCTAAAGACATTTTGAGAGCTGCAAATCATACTTATTTTATGGATATATCTATCCCAACCATTGAGGGATATTGCTCCACACATTGAGGGGCGGATGAGTTGGGTGGGTCAGTTTCATGAGCTTTTCTTTATCATCTTTCATTAATTTTCATATTAAGTCATTATTCACTTCTAGGAGTATTTTGGGGGAGTGTGAGTTCATATTCCTTTCTTTACTTGGAAGCTGGAGCATTTTCTGCATCTTTTCAGAGCTGAGACATTGAGTTCCATTGGCCAGTGGACTGTAACAAGTTAGCAGATGTCAAATCACAAACCTCTCTTATGAAAGTTGTGGAAGTGCTAAATTGGCAGAGATTGAGATGAAGTCACTGCATTTAACTGATGCTTTGCCATAACATCCTTAAAGTCCATGATCAAACATATCCCAATGCATTATGTAGCTGTTCAAATATATCACCGCTTAGACAGCAGTATGTTTTTATTGGATTCAGCCCATTCAAATACCCTTCCTAGGGCTAGCATTTTACAGAAATTATATTAATTTCTTCCATGAGCTGTTAGGCTGGAAGTGAAGTATGATATAAGATCATAGTTTTTATTTATTGCATTTCAGTCAGGAAAAAAAATTAAAATGTATTTCATTACGGATTAAAATAAATAACTTTAGGAATATCAATGCCACAAGAGTCTCCTCTCCATTTTCTAGTAATTTCAGCTAGAAATACCTCTACTATGTTGCGCTTAGGTCTTGACCTTCTTATATTTTATAATAAAAGGATGTTCTTGCCATTGAACTCTTTTTGGCATGAAGAACTTATTTCCACTGTACAAGGTTTCTTTTCATGCTTGCCTGCCATGTCCTTTTGAGCTACTCTGATATACTCTGTAACCTCTTGTGGCTCACACTTTATTACCAGAAATAAAACTGAAATAGCTCTTCACCTAATTTTGTCTGATAAATTTGGCTGTATTTCTGTGAGGTAAAGAGATGGCAAGTTTTAGGCGAAGACTCTATAACGAGAAGCCTAAGCTGATAAAGCCATTTATATTCAGTTATTAAAAGATTATGAAGACTTCTTTTCCTGATGAAGGAAAATGAAATTGCAGTCGGTAGGCAGAAGACCTTAAAGTGACAGGCATGGGAGAGAAGCAATGGAAAGAGAATATATTCCCTCGCTGGGAAACGCTCAGCAGGGATAATAGCCCGGGGCAGGTGCTGTGTGCCATCCGCAGCTTTGGCCACCTCCACCTCCGTGCGTGAGCGCGATCCACGGCCACCAGCCTTCTACCTATAGTGATGCATTGCGGGAGGCTCGAAAACTGCTGTTTGCTTACACGGGACTTGTGATACGTTATGATTTCTGAACGCTTCCGAGGCACTTTGCAGCTGCCCTCACACGTAGTTGTCATTTTTGCATTGCTTCAGTCATATGTTTTACAGAGTGGCGTTGTGTGCCGTTGCTTTGCCACAGATGAGAAGTAGAGAGTTGCAGGGCAGGAGAAGGAAACGAGCATCTGAAGATGGAGAATTAAAGGGTGTAATTTGGCAAATGCTTACAGGAACTCTCTTGCTGGAGAATTAATATTGTGGCATTATACTCTGAACGTGGAATTAAACATAGCTGCAGCTGAACACTGCCAGGCTCCTGTGACAGGAGTTCACCTGTAACCAGAAGCACTGCCAGCATAGATGTGACTATGGTCTGCACGTAGGGCTGGATTATGGGAAAAGTGAAGGCAGAAATGTCTTTTCCAACTGTAGAAGATACGTGCTCTTCTGCAAAAAGCTACTGTAGAGAGCCGGTTTGCTGCAGACAGGAATCTTATCAAATGCTTAGATATGACATAATACATAACTTGCTACCATAAAAGTAAATTGTGTTCAAACAAGCAAATCTCATTTTATTAAAAGAAAAAAAAAAAAAAGGCTGAAGAACACTGGCACAAGACAAAAGTTGGTTGATTTTTTAAAAACAAAGTTATTTTATTATCTTAGCTACCATTGGAGAATGTGGTAAGCATTATGATTTAGCACATTTAATGTTTCCCTTTAAGAACTTTCCAGCAGAGTCTCTTCCTGCCCAACACATTCAGCTGAGGGTCCCCTGGGTTTTTTGATTCATAGGTACAACCGCTTGTCTGACACGCGTAATGTCCATGGCCGTAGGAAGCTTTGGCACTAGCAGGTACGATTCTCTCTGAAGCCCATGAGATGTCCACTGAAGTTGAGGTTTGGGTTTTACTCTCAAACTGTAATAGGACCAAAAAGTTCCCCATATAGTGCTGCTGAGAACACATTATAACTTGAATCTTTGTTCACCTTATAACTAGAAATTGTGTTTGTGGCTTGCTGTGAATATAGTAGCATGGTAAAGGGATATGATTGCAAAGGAAAACATGATGAATGACCTTGTGTACTATCTTCACTACTGTTTAGCTTTGATGGTTATACATGTGTTATTACTTTCTCTCTAACAATTTAATCTTCTATATTCGCCCTTGAATTTGACACTAATACATATAACATTTGTTGGGGCTTTGCTTTCCCAGATGAGGAAAATCTTTGTTATAGAACAAAAAAACAAAAACCAACCCAATCCACCCCCCAAAATCTCAATTTCTTAAAAAAATATAACTTGGCTTTCATCCAGTAAAAGAAAAAAAAAAAAGCTCCTGTCATTATTAGCAAACCCAAGGGGACCATAAAATTTTCACTGGTGCCCAGATGAAAACATTTGCTTTCTGCTCAAGCTTCTATTTTAAATCTGTCTGAAATTTAAATTCAAATGTGTCTGAAAAAACTTGTTGAACTGATGTTTTATTTAGATATTCTCTATCTCCTACTGAATAGAGAGATTCTCCCTATAAATTATACTGATGGGAAATAGTTTGCTTTTGTCTCCAAGCTCTTTTGCATTTAGGACATAAAATCAGTAGCAGTTCTCTTGCAAAATACCTGTTGCCATGGGGCTGTGTTTTATTTTCTATCAATCCGACTAATCAGTACTTTTAGTATTTAAAAATATACTTCTAACTTTAAAAGGGAATTAATCCATTGCTAATAATTTAATGAAATCATTAGCCTTTCCATTTAACACTAGGAATTCAACATTGTGCTTCTGAGAAAATGACTTCAATATAAATTGGATCAGAAAGAACCAGAAATAGAAAATCTCTGGAAACAAAAGGCAGAAAATAGGGAATTTCCTTCTTGCTGAGCCAATTGCCAAAAAAAGTAAAACAAGATAACAAAATTCATTAGATTAAAAAAAAAAAAAAAAAGCTTAGATTAGCTTCAATATTCTCAATCCTAATTATTTGCCTTTTACCAGCAGACTATATCTGTTGTCCTTTTCTCCATTCTCTGTCTACAGCATCTCAGTTTCTGCCTCTGTAAACTTTTCAAGCTGCTGTTTTCAGAAAATGTGTTTTTAGAGCATCTTTGCTTCCCTGGGCAGTTTCTCCCAATGGTGCTCTCCTGCCATTCTTCTGCTAATCTCAACGACTCTGCAGACATGTTCCCATCCAGTAAAAATTTTCCTCAATCTTGGAAATTCCTTTCAGGCTGTTAGCATGGTAAGGTTAACTAGAAGGACAGACAGATAAGGTGGGATATTATTTTGTTGCTAGGATAGCATTAATCAAACATCCAGTTTAGACCACAGAAGATGGTACTTTTTTCCTTCGTTCTCCGTTTTTCTCTTAAAATTAGTAGGGCTCTGCACTAGAATCCCAGCTTGATCAGATGTGCGTTCAATGGGTGTCATGGCAAGGCTGGTGAGTAAGGTTCGATTAGATGCCGGTTGTGAAACCATTAGCGGGGAATTTAGCCTTTTCACGTTTCAGCACCGAAACTGAGTCACCTGCTGCCACCAGAGAGCAGCTAGGGAGAAGAAAGAAAGATTTTAACACTGGCTGCAGAGAGGTTGTATCTATAGGGCCTGGATGGTTTAGATGTTTAGCTCTGGTTTTATACTGTATCATATATGCAAGTAATCCCTGTAAGAGGCAACACATTTTAATTGAGAGCATATTCCTGAAGGTTAACCCATGCTTTTAAGTTACTTTCCAAGCCAAACTCTTTCCGTGAATGAGGGCCTTAGAATGTAGGTCAGTAAATACGGTGCTGTTCCCTGGTGATGCCTCACTGTGGAGGGATAACCAGAACACAGAAGGGTCTTTCTTCAACTTCAGGGAGCACTCAGTTATTCTTGACTCCTTGCCTTGGGGATGGATGTAGTTAGGAATCACAGTGAAGTCCTACTCTATGAGCTGGGACCTTCTCCCAGTTTCAAGAGACAGTTTATTATTATGACATTATTTTTCAACATGCTTCAAACTTGGAATGAATGTTGATCATACAGCTCCACTGGAAAATAATTCAGTCATCGCAGATAATTAGTTCAGGTGATGACACATTTCCAGGGATATTTCCATGTTGCATGGATATTTTCCATAGGCCATCTTTGTAAATGCTTAGTCTGTTAAGTGGTGAAGATATTTTACAGAATACACATCATATGTGGTGTTTCTCAGATAGAGAAATTAAGCCTCTCTAGTTCTTGTTGAATCGCCTGTTACTACATTTTAATAAGAGTTTGTGAGGAAAAGTCTTGTTTGAAATTACAACATAATGAATTAATACAGCTTAGTCAACATTGCTAAATCCTGCCTTTTATTTAAAAAAAACTTTTATATCTATTGTGATTTTCCAGAGGAAACGGAATACAAATATACTACATCCATGTTCCGCATGATTTTTTTTCATTGTAGTCTTTGATGGCTATCAGGATTTTCTTTTAGTGATTACTAAAGCCAAAACTTTAAATAAATCTTTTCAAATAAACAAGTATCCATTGTTATGTTCAAGTGCTTGTGTGGTCAGACCCTCCTGAATAAACTTTGCTTAAATTTCTGTCACTTCTTAATGTGGAATTTTATTCTGTTTGAATATTTGAATCTGATATTTCCTCCTGGTCTGTCAAGTTTCAACAAGTACCAAAATTACAGTACCAAGCACTTACAATCGTAACTTATAAATCAGTTTGACGTGTGTAGAGACCAGATAAAGCTACATCAGCTCAGATTTCTCATCAGCATTTCTGATGCTAGACACTGAGGCAGAACGACAAAATTAACATTGGCTCTCAGCAGGGGTGGCTTTGAAGAAAAGTTATAGACAACTCTGAGGTCTTATTTTTCAACATAGATCCTCTTCATATATAAGATGAATCTCTTTTTCCAAACAAATATTTACTAAGAATATATGTTACAACAACTTCTCTTGTGAATATAAAGGCATTTTGAAATATTATGCTTTGGCAGAGTTAAACCATATTCTGTAAGTGAAAGAAACTGCCCCAGTAAAAGCACAAAATTTAGTCAGCATAAATGAGCCTGAATAAATTTTTTTAAAAGGCACCTGCTAAATTAAGGCCCACTGCTCTCCCCGTCCCTGAACAACCCAGGTCTGCTGGCAAAAATTGGTAGCATAAGCATTGCCTAATATTATTTCACAATGCACCATTTTGCTACTGTTGAAAGTTAGCTATTTTGTAATTTCCAACATTTTTCTTCAGTTAGTCTGACCACATTTACTAACCAGAGGTAGAGGTCTACCAGCAATTTTGCAGATATATGTATTAGTTTCTTTATAACAATGCTGATGGGGAGCACTAAGCTTAGCAAACTGTTGCCGTTCAAGAAATTGCTTAATTTCTTTTGTTCTAATGTTATCCAATGATTTGTTTAAAATATGAAGAGCTGGATAATATTTTTCTAAGTGTTTCTAATGCTTCTTACACTTCTGTAACTTTTAGGCTTTTATATGGATTTTTTTTTTTTAAAGCCTATGGATATAAATTAATATTGATTTAACAATTAGCACTTTCACACAGGGGTCCTGATACTGCAATTCTTTTCAGAAATTATCCAATTTACAAGAGAGGGTTACAGGGCAGTTAGCAGGGTTGTTTGATGTTGTGTCAGAACATCTGGGTTTAGCACCAACATAACACTGTCATATGGAAGCAGCGGTTTTCCTTAAACTGGCATTTGGCTTTGTTTTACAGAATTTTTATTACAGAATTTATAGAAGATAATAAACATACAGCATCTTTACAGCTTAGTATAAAAACTTGTGGATGGTTTATTTCAATGTATAAATTTATTTTCTTGCTTGTTCTCAAGTGCTTTTAAAACAACAAAGATATGAACCTCTGACAGTCAAACATTAATTAGATTTTTTTTAAAAAAATAATGACTGTCAGTCAGACCTGTAAATTGTCCTCTGAATTCTTCACTTGTCTTGGGAGAGCCTATTTTCAGGAGTCATGCAAAACAGTCATCAGAGCATAGGCAGAAGGCGATTCCCCTCAGTGCCCTAGAGATGCTGTTGGTAGGAGGGAACATATATCACAACCTAAGGCATATTACCTGAGTCCAAAATTAAAGCCAGACTGCGAGGAACAAGTGAGCAAAGAAAACCTACTTCACTGGTTTTAGGTTGGGGGTTTTTTTTGGGTTGTTTGGGGTTTTTTTTGTTTGTTTGTTTGTTTTTTTCCTGCTGCTGTTGTTGTTTTTATTAAGAAATCCTAATGCAAGTTTGCTGCCAGAATCCTTCTTCTGAATTGTCAGAACTGAATGGCACTTCTACTTTAGTCTCTCTTTCTCGCTGCTGTCCAACTACGATGTGCATGTACGGACAAAAAAGATGGACTAACGGAGGTCTGTTACCCTTAGTGTCATGGTGATCAGAGCCCTCTCTGGAGGTAGGAAAGGTTGCTCAAACTCTCTTCAATTTTCTTTAGTTCAGAGAAAGAAATGAAATAAGAATTTTTACTGTTCTCAGCGAGTAACACAGCATTTGGACAGTCCATATTTCAAAGGCAATCGGTAGCGGTCCTGCCGTATTAGCCTGTGGACACGGGAAATTGGACACTAAAAAGCCACCTGAAGCTGGAAAATGAGAATGTAGTATAACTGACCAGTGAAGGTGGCAAAACTTCACTTTCATTCACAGTGGGGAGACGTGGGCCACTTTCTTGATTTAGTTTGTGGGCATCTGGTTTTCATCTTCAAATGTCTTGTGCTTTTATTTTTGAAAATAAGTTTAAAATGCCTCCTTTAGTGTGTCAGGGGGAAGGTGATGAATTGCTTTTGTGAGGATCTTACACTATTTTTTGCTTGTCTAGGGGAAAAAAAAAAATAATTTCTCTGTTTGTGTGTTTGTTTCAGGCTAACCTCGGATGTTTTTGGTTTTCAGTCCAAACACTGGAAAAAAAGTCCTCTGAAAACCTGCCCCACACCCTCAGCCCTCTTTGTGTAACTTTACACCAAACAGAACTATGAGCCAGTTTGTCTGGGCCATGTTCCCAAAGACAGTCCGATATTTTTTTAGTATCTTCACATCAAACAAAACAAGTAACAAAAGAAAGGCATTATTTTTCCATTTTAATTCCAAACGAAGATAGAAGAAGGGAAAATGAAATCTGTGTGTGCTGAAGAGCAAAAACTGATAGGAGAGGTAAATAATCTTCCAAGTTTGCACAGAGCAGAAACAAGGCAAAACGATATATTTAAAAATATAGTTCCTTTAAACTTCTTGCTGACTTGAATTTCAGCTTCAGTGAGGTTCAAGATCTTGTTAAAGAAATGTCTTTCCCTTGTTGTTTGTGACAGGAGAAAACAGCGCTATTAACGACAAGAAATTATTAGGGAAATATCTTGGCATTTTTAATGTAAGAAAGGAAGCAAATCATGGTCATATGTATCTTTTGTCCGGCTCAGAATTATCTCTATCATGTTGGAAGTTTTTATTCGGAAGTCTGTGTTGACTCTAATGATTAGGGCCAGAAATCCTACAGCTGACAGGAAAGTGACCTATAAATAATGATCTATGATGGACTTGTCATATAGTCACTAAATGAAATATTCTAGTACCTGTTTCCTTTGTCTTGTTTCTCAGTTTCCGTCTTCTTTAAGGTTATTCCTTTTGACATATCCCGCTAGCTATCTGGTAGCAATGGGCTTTCTTTGTCTTGTACATGTATTCCGTTTTCACAAAAAAAGTACCACTGAACATATTATTAAAATTATTTTTGTGAACAAGAATTCCACTTGAATATTATTGAATGCAGTTCGTATTGAATTTCCAAGTCAAACTTTTTTTTTTTTTAAATTAAGGTTTATAAATACATGTATACTGATATATTAAAAAAACAGGACTAGGAGTTGCTTACAATGCACTATGAGTTCTGAAGTTTTGAGCAAATGAAAAAGTAAGAATTTAGTAAGAATATAAATCTACATGACACCTAATACATTATAGTAATTTCCTACAAGCATTCTCTAACTACCGCGCTGTATAAAGAAAAATCAACCAGCTCATGGTAACAGCCCATCTTCACTCTATTAAGCAATAATAAAACAGTCTTTCAGCAAGGAGTAAATTACTTCATTTCATTTTCCAATGGTGAAAAATGTGCACATGGGTTGATAATGTCATGTAGCAGATGGTCTCTGAGTTTGCATCCCAGCGTTTTGTGTGGTAACTTGTGTGGTCATGTCTTTAATGATATGAATCCAATACTTCCCTTGATACCTCTAACTGATAATTCCTGAAAGAATCTGTGCCAGGTCTGTCCACAAAAAGGCGACATTCTTGTGGACAAAGATGTTAGAAGGGAGAAATCCTAGCACCACTAGAGTCCATATGAATTTTAGCATCGAATTCACTGGATCCAGGATTTCACCCCAAACTTGCAGTTCAGATCTCCCTCATTTACTCTAAGTAACGAGGCAAACAGGAACACCCATGCCAAAGGTATGGGCTTGGTTAACACGCTTTCAGCAAGCCTGCCAAAAGTGAGCCCGCCTTGCAGCACAGTTCAGAAAGCGTTATACACGTAGCATTAGCAGTTGACACTGCGTGAAAGAACCACCGTAAAAACATGGGGCTTGTGCCATCTATGTTTCTGTAGAACTTGTGGAAAATTTATGTGGGTAAATGAATTAGGGTAGGCTTAATGACAAGTAATAACTCAGTTATTTTGACTTTTGTTTTGGTTTATAAACTTATGTCATCTACAAGAAAAGATTGTATGACTGCGAGACCCCCATTGTTGTATCTGCCTGTCTCACCTTCGTCCTTTTAGAAGCAACGGTGATTTACTACAGGAAAAGGAATTATAAATTTGTCTAAGTGGCTCAGTAGACCAGGTACTTCCTCTTGAGATTATGCTTGGTTGATGGAATAAATCACAATATTTTTTTTCTAGTTGAATCTCAAGGATAACTTTTATCTCATGTATAATTCAGCTGACTGTGTTTGAGTAACTCAGTACGTACACTGTTCACTCATCACTTGAATCCCAGTTTTTTAGCCTACATCTTTTTCTCTTGTTTCTGTACAGCAGAACAGTTTCTGTTTCTGCTGTGATCTGTGCCGTGGCCATTACTTGTAATGTCTATAAAACACTGCATTCAGTACCTAATTCCCTCATCCTTGTGTAAAACAAACCTTCACAATAGAATAACCAGCTTGCTATAGTGAAAGCGTCCTAAAGGTATAGCTTCTCATCCAGACGCCTAGCGTTTGGTTACTGCAAAGGATGCAGAAAATGTGATCCCAAGAGTACACAGCCTATAATGAAACAAGTCAGTGCCTGCATACTTTCATCTGTAAAAAACATTACTTTAAAAATAATTGAAGGAAATAAACCCTTTGGATTTATCACCATTTGCCTAGTTGAGAGGACCTACATCTGGTCAAGCTTAGGTTCTCTAGCTTCCAGGACAGTAGCAAGCAAATAATTTTAATGTTAGGATACTTCTGTTAGCACAGGACCCAAAATTTATATAGGAGTGCTTGGCTTGTTATCCGTCTTTTATTAAACAAGCTATTATCTTTTTAAAGTGATGGCTGGCCATTTCCTCATTTGGCCATCTACTTTTGTAACCTTTTATAAATGATTGGAAAAAATCCCTGTTTTGTATGCTTAGCTAAGAAATCTGAGATTCTGAACCATTTCTCAGTCTCCTTTAGATGCATCATTTAAAACAACATCTAGTAAGCTGTGAGGGGTTAGTAGTACACCAGAAATATGTACATTTTCAATGATGCAGGAAATAGAGTTTGAATTTCTTGGTCTTACCATATCAGAGACTGTTACTCAGCAGAAAAAAAATTGTTTGCAAAAAAAGTTTTCTTCTCCAGTTGTGGGTTTCAAGGTGGCATCAGTACAAAAGATTTGAAATGCCTTGTTTTTTTAGCAAAACAATTTTAACGGGTGATTTTCTGATTAACTTACAGCACTTGCCAAAGCTTTTGCATAATTCTTCAGTTCTAATATATTTGACTGAATAGTAGCCTATGGAGTAATGTCAAATAAACGCATATTTCAAACAAGAGCAAGGGGAAATGTAACTTTCCACCCACTAACAGGCTGACCATATATTCAGAAGTGGTATTTGGCAGGAGCTTGATTCAATAAGTTAGGAATAGCCGCTGCCCACTGTTTTACTGCACCCCCTGTACAGGGCTGCAGCAAGGACTTGCAAAGTCTACAGTTGCAAAGGGGACCCACATTCCAGGATTGTGCGAGTCCAATATTTGAGATCAGCAGGAGAACTACGAAGCTGGCAATGAACAAGGAAGAAACAGGACTCTAATCAATACTGAATTAATGCTGACGTGATGATTTGAAATCCAATTTTAAAAATAAAACAATAACAGATTTGGCTCTGTACGGTCTGATATTGCCACCCAGCCTGAATTACTGTTGACGACTCGTAACATTATTGCACCAGCATGCTTGATTGCTGTCATTGTGCCAGAGATTTGATACTTCTGAAATTCAAACTAGGAAGGAGAGTAGATCATATCTGAAAATAAACAATCAAATGAAAATTTCTGTGGCAGAGGCTTGTTTACCATGTCTTCAGATGGGCAGCTGAGAGAGTCTGGAGATTGCTCAATATGAATTCCATAAGAAAAGAATTATATGGTGCTATTAATACTTAGCAATTTCCGTCTGTAAATCTGTACAATGAAACTGAGCATTTTTCCTCTACCTTATGGGTTATAGAAACCAACGTGTACAGCGTTTAAGGAGAGATTTTGCAAAAGGACATGAAAAAGGATTTTGAAGCCCAATTCCCTACTGTGGCAGAAGCCCAAGCCCACATAGGACTCGACCTAGAAAAAAACAAAACAAAACCACTGGAAAGTCTTCCCCCCGTTCCAATTGGATTTGAAACAGACTTGCAAGAAGTCGGCTGCAGATCTCAGAAACAGCGAGGCATAACAGAACCCTTCCTCTAACTAATGGCCAAAGCAAAACAGTGCAACAGTATCTGCTTCAGACAGGTATACCTTAAATCAAAGGCGTGATCTTCCATACCATTTTCTCCCTTGAGACACTATGAACTGTTCAAATGTAGTAAGAAATATGAGCTGATTTTATTATACTAAAAAAAAAGTCCTTATATTCATGACCTTTTAACCTTAATTAAAAAGGACACTGTGAGGACGCTGCTGGAGAGGAGCGCCTGCCACAGATACGAGCACCATGAGTTACAGGGTACGGGTTCCTCTCTTGGTGATGGAATATTGCTTAGTTGCAAGCGTAGCGCCTCTGCAGCTTTGCTCGGTTGCTTTTGCAGTGGCTTAATCTTGACAACCGTTGTCAGTCAGTGTGAGCAGCGTGTGCATACAGCCTCCCATCGCAGTGTTGCTCTGATATGTGCTATTGTACTTTCAAATGTTTTATGCCCTTTGGGGTGTTTCAGTTTTTCTCTGTGGAAAGTACTGAAGGGTACAATAATTATGAGTCTGGTGGAGGACCCCAAACTGCAATCCTTTGTTTAACAGTACTTCATGAGTAAGGATGAGATGCTGCTTCCTTCATTACGTTCTACTGCTTGGTATTTCACAGCAGACTCATACTCAAGCCAGCAAAATCCACTGGAGGGCTATTTTTCTGCTCTACCTTGTGCAGAAGTGGAAAAATATCCGTTGGAAATTGTACTGATGCTTTCTGAATGGGACTTCTGAGGGGAAAGTGCAGCCCAAAAGACAATGGGAGAAAAAAGCCATAGTGTTGCAGAGAATAAGGTAACAGTACAATAGTATGTGCCTATAGGCTGATTGCATTGAAAGAAATACCTCATTGAAATGAGACAGATTTGTGTAACAGCTATACTCCTTGTAGTTCTCAATTTTAACACCTTAGCCAATGAAACTGTGATTTTGGCTAGCATCAGCTTGGTTTCTAGTCTAGCGCAAGGCCATCTCCAATCCTCAGGCATTGTAAGGAGTACTTTCCTTTAAAACAAACTTCCATGAAATTACTTCCGTCTCTACAGGTTTAGGAACATCACAACTGCGCTGCTGATCTTTTAGACTTTGGCAATACAATGAAACAATTACAGATTAGGTGGGGTTTCCCTTTTGCTTTAGAGATCTCGAGCACACCTACTTCCATCCTGACAGCAGCTACTTGACATTCAAACCACATTAGGGGCAGCTAATGTCATAAGAACAACTATAAATCCACCCAAAAACATTTTGGAAAAGCAAAGGACAACTTCTTCAGCTCTCTTTGTCAAAAAAAATACCCCAAATCTACAAAATCTAGATCTAGCCATGCCCTGGCCAATTGCTTCAAGATGCCCGGACCCAACCCATCAGTACTAGGTTCTTTGCTTATATTGCTATAGTAGTACACAGCTCAATTCGCATACTAGTCTATTTATGGTAGGAACATGTAATTGAATTCAAATGATGTGGCATACAGTCACTTTAAAATTGAGTAAACTATATTGAAATCAGAGAGACATTTGAAGTGGAACATGTTATTAAGATAAGGTAGCAGAGAAAGTCCACATGGAATTTTCAAAAAATACTTTTTAATAACAGTTTTCTTTCACTTCACATTCTTGGTAGTGCTTTGGTTTGCTTTATCTCCCTCCATGCTTCATGAGAATGACATCTGTTCTTACCAATAGCCTGCAAACTGCACATCTGCTATCAGAATTTCATATTGGATACCTTCTGTCTTTGTCCTAGCTTGCTTGTTTAGGTACTTAAGGTGATATGTTTGGGTTTGAATATATAAGCTCTTTGAAGCAGAAGTTTGTATAAGATCACACAATGTTGGTGTGACCTGGCTCTGGACTTTAGGCCCTCTTACAGTCTCCCTCTGTAGTTATAGCTGTGTTTGTGTGTTTGTATATATAAGTTTATGAGCAAGTTAAGGAAGCTGAGTTGTAAGAAAACATAAGTGAAATTAATTTACGTTCATTTTGCATACTTAAAGGGGCTGAATTTTGGTCTACATGGAGCTTAAAGCCTGTGCCTTATTGAAATCTGACTGTTCTTCATGTACAGCACGTGGTTCACAGAAAAATGCTCCTCTAGTACATTTTAGCTTTGGGCTGTCTATTTCCAGAGAGATGCATAAACTTTGTAAAACAGATGGCTACACTGACAGCTCGCCAGGAACCTAGGGATCACACTTAGTCTACATAAAACCATGAACAAAATCACTATTTATTTCTACCCATAACACCTCTGATAACAGAACTGAACTGAACTGCTGCTGTTTAAACCCAGAAGTGATGGGGTTTATTGTAAAAAAACTGTGGGGGTAAGTGGTGATGACAGGTCTAGTTCAAGACCTTTCCAAGTAGCACCTGAGATAACCCTGTCTTTGTTCAAAAAATGAGGGACCTTAGTAGAAACCATTTAATCTAGTATGCTGGCAATCTGTGCTTTAGTTCTCTGAAGCGAGGAAATGGGATTTCCTGACATGGTGTGCCAATGCAAAATGCTTTACGTGCTACTAAGGGAGCCCCTGGCCCACCCAGTGCCAGGAGGCTCATTTAACAGTTTTGCTAACATGATTTGCAGTGCAAGATACATTGCTTCTCTAGCTCATTAACCTCTTCTGTGTTCTGAACATACTGGATACAAGGGAAAAATCTGCGGCAGACACTGGTGTATATGCCAGGTATGACTAAGACCAATAGCTTGTTCTTTATTCAGTGGGAGTCAAGCAAAAAATAGAAGACGTAACAACCATTGGTTACTATAGCTTTCTGCTGACATTCAAAAGTGGAAAGGTTTTTATTTTGTCTTCAGTCTTTGAACTGTGCAGCTAACCTTGAATATTACCAGGGAGAAATACCGCCTAAATCTCCGAGGCATATCCACCAGAACATAGCATATTGTAGCTGCTGTTCTTAACAGGTTTTTTGAGCAGCTGCTGAAGCTGAAGGAGTGAACTATATATTAAACAAATGCAGTAATACAGACCAAAAACTTTTGTCCTAGAGGGAGGTTGAGTACACTTTGTATCATACAGTGTTTACTCCTTCTGCTTTCTCCTCTTGTTCAAACAGCAGGACTTCGAGGCAAACAGCCAAGAAGGATTCAGCTCTTCGCTGAGGCTGGCTCCGCAAGCCTTTCCCGGGCACTAGGCTATACATTTGCAGAAGAGAACTCGGTTGACACTTCAGTGTGACGAAGCATAAACTCAGTATTTGGATGCTATGCTTATAGGTAGCTCAAAAAGATTAAAATTCATTATTAGTGCCTTCTGAGCTGCATGAAGCCTCGTGTGCAGCCTGACCTAGAGCTGACCCTGTGCAGATACAGAAGAGGTTTCTGGTTAGCTTGTTAGGCAGCAAAGAAATCTGTCGGCAGGGTGAAGCTTGGGGCTCCCGTGCAAAGCACTGTCAGAGGAGGGGTCTTTATAGAGCTCTTTCTTTAACTTTGAAATCCATGCGTGAGAGCTGTCTTTTAATGACCGATGGGGTTTGCAAGGAATCCCATTGCTACCATCCTGGACATATATGCAGTCCTGGCCTGCTAAAGTACTCTTGGCTGCAAGGATGGAGGTGATGATAATTGCCTGTTTTTGCAGTGTACCACACAGCTTAGGAGCTTTTTTTTTTTTTTTTTTTCCCCTCAGCCTCAATATTATGATCAGTTCTCTACAAGCTGAGATGAAATTTCTCTGTGGGATCTTCATAGGTGTCTGAGCCTGTGCCAGAGAAACTTCTTACTGTGTTGACGAGTATCGATTGGGCTGGGAGTTATCTACCAGATTTTGCAATAACTATAGTTCCTGCTACAAGTGTTGTGACCCCTTAACTCCCATTGCCCTTTAAGCTCTGCAAATTTTATTGTTAAGGGATTTCCAGCCCATCCCTATTCATTACCTTGGAAACATAAACAGAAGCATTACTGAAAATGTCTAATAATGCATTTAGCCTAAGAACCCTACTGGGAGGTAGAGGACCATTATTATCCCCATTTTACTGTTGAAGAATAAGTTCCAGAGTTCAAGGCTGTCCACCAGATCTTCTCCTGCCAAGTCTGTCCTGCCTATATTACTAGGCTATTAACTTGAATTCCTCTGCTGATCACTAATACAACAGAATCAACTGTCGAGATAGGTGGTCTCTCATGTAATCACATTCAAAACCTTTAAGGCTCACTGTATATTAAAAACAACAGTTTAAATCCCACCCATAAACTTGCCAGCAGTTGCTACAGGTTTCTGCAGCATCAGTTTCATAGTCTCTCTGTGTGATACACTACTTAATTAGAAGGTAGAACTCAGCTGCTGGAGTTTAAGCTTCTGTATCATCTCTGCAAGCAGCCCCTTTGCAAAGCCCAAACCTGACTGTGACAATGGCACGGAGAGCCACGTCCTTCTCATTCTTTCACAGCGGAGATGAAAAAGTCCTGGGTATCTCAGTTTTCCACATAGCTATGGCTAGCTGGAAAGCCAGCAAGATGCAGCATGCTTATTCTAGGCCTTGAGAAACCAAGACATGGGTTTAAAAAAGAATGAGTTCTTTGAATTTGTCTTCATGTTTTGTGCGAGGAGCGTTCATGCTTTAAAGTATTTATTCAAAAACAAAAGAACTTCAGGTTTGGTGGGTTTCTTCAATGAGGGAGAAAGTATTTGTGTAATCTCTTGAATCCTATTGCGTGGACTTCAACAAAACACCACAATTCTGGTCAAGTTGCAAGGTATAGAAAAAACTCTATTGCAAGGACCTTAAGTTCTGAGCAGGTGGTAACCCAAAACCAGATATTGCCAATCGCATAGAAATTAAGAAAATATCTCATGTGGGAGAATGGAGAAATTAAAAGTCCCGTTGTAGCTGCTGAAGCTCTGGCAAAGTATAAGACAAGTGAGGCAAGTTCAAAGAATGCTTGACTCCATATGCTCAAGCAATGAATGCTAGGCAGAAGGAAAATATTTAAGATATTGTTATTTTGTACAGTTTTAGTCTACTTAATACTTTTCTGTTAACTCAAGCAGATACAATGAGCTGTGAAGATACAATACTGCACTCTGGGTAAGTAAGCAAAGTGAAATGTAAAAGAGACATTTTGAAAGGATTGGAAAGAAAAATTCTATTTGGAGCCTGTGCTTAATGTGAAGAGATGTACAGCTAGCAAAGGGATTCACAACGTAAAAGTGAACTAAGTTTACTCTGATAATAAGTGACTAGACTGTGTTCAGCATGGCAACCAACACAAGTTATGCAAGTCAGGCATCGGGGAAAAAGAAATGCACTGACTCTGTTTTGTAAACTGGGTAATGTTCATCATGAACAAAAACGACAATAGTACCACTAACTTATATGAATGCTTTGTAGCTGCAAGCGGATGGCATTTCAGTGAAAGATGAGTTGACTGCCAACCACAAGTATGCAGGATAGCCTTTCCTTTAAAACAGAGCATATAACATAACAGTGAAATGCTGGAAAAACCTCAAAAAAGACTCAAGTAAATTAAAATTCAGGACACAAGCAGGAAAACTCCCACTAGAAGAGTACGTGAACCACTTATGACTAGGTATTAGCTCAGAAGACACATATAAAGCTCCTAAGGATAAGAGCATCCAGGGGTGGGTTAGAAGTCCATAAAGCCTTTGATCTCACAGAAGGGGTGTATGTGTTAGAGTGGCAGACAAATGCAGTGCATGAAAAGCCTTTGGTAGTGTCTTTTTGGGAAGAGAGTAATAAGAACAGAACAGAAGAGTTCAAGCTTCCCATATATTAAGTTACTGGGGAAAAAAAGAATTATAAAAACATTAATAAAACAATAAACACTTCTGTGGAAAAAAGTACTGTATGTATAAGAGAAGGAAGGGAATTGAGGATAAGGCAAATGCCACATATTTGTGTACAGTTGATAAATCATCAGAGTTCTGGTGAGTACTACTTGAAAAAACAGCATCCATGTTTGTTCATACATCCCTTCTTAAATTTTTTAGTTTCTCGCCTTGTCACTTGAGCAACAAGGTGTTTCAAAGGGTTTCACAGGAAAAAAGTAAATCAAGGCACTGGGAAACCAGTTTCTCAGAGACAGGGAGAACCAAGTAAAGTGGTATAAAGAAGGACTGTTTTGGAAAGAGTTTGAGCTGCTGCATAAACAACAAAAAATCCAGGGTGCACTTAGAAGAAGAAGAAAAACTGCGAGTTGTATAGTTAAAGCTGGCGTAAGACATGGATTCTGTGGCTCTCTAAAAGGGTTCAGTGGTAAACTATGAAGAAAAAAAAAAGCGCTTACTATACTTGCTCAAAAGAGTAACCTGAGTGTGCCATTTGGAATAGATATTCAGAGTACATGAGAAACAATTCTTATTAAAGAGTTTGAGAAATGAGAGTTAATTAAGCTGCAGCCAGGAAGGATGTGGAATATGGCATAATTAACCTTACCCTATTACGCTTGTGCTGGCAGCTAGATCCAGGAAAAAGGCTTAAAGTGAGAGGCACTGGACAGCTTTAGGAAACAAGAAGTTTGTCCCAAACTACTGCTTGCCTGAATCAATAGGTCTGGGAGTTTGTACACAAGTGTTGGGATAGCCTAGTGCAGCTGTGGGTTTGCCTGTGAAGATAACCATTTGTTAGGCCAAATATTTATTTGAACTGTGCTCCTTTTAAAATCTATCTTGAAGACTTGGCTTGGGGGACTTGAACTCCTTGTAAAGAGCCAGAGCATAGATGGAGATTGAAATTTTCCAACAGTGAGAAAATTATTTTGCTTTTCTATATGGTCTTTTAGCAAGTTCCTATACATTACAAGTGGGGCTGTATTTTTTCTCCAGTTTTCTGATGATGTAGCAGAAATGTGCCAGAATTCTCTTGCATGGACCTAGAAGCAGCAGCACCAGATTTGTAAACCTGATCTGTGGGCAAACTGTCCTCTGGGGAACAGGACTCCTGCTAGAAAGGCACATCCTACCTGAAGTATCTGCTTCTGCTATTTCAGCATTTGGGGGCATAGTTGTTTCTAGTGTTCCGTTCCTAAAAGAAACCCAACAGAAATAACATGCTGAAGTAGAGATGGGTTCCTAGTTAGAAAAGTCAAGGATCTGTTGTCTCTGTTTACAGAGCTGTATACCTTATATATGAATACTACATTAATAGCATGAAATGTGAGGAAGCTGATGGCACTGACTGGGAGCCAGAAGTGCTGTTCTTGCTCCTCTGTGGTGACATTTACACCAGTCCAGTGAATAGATGCTCATTAAAATGATAGAAACTCACCCCTGACAGCTCAGTGCCTTCATCACTTTATGCCGAATTCAGGGTAATAGTTCCTATCATTGCTTTCACCTCACTACCATGCTGCCAGGCACTCTGATGTGAGCTTTTCTCAGTCCCTCCCGCATGAGATCTTTAAATCTGCTTTAAAGCTATAAATACTCAGATATACGCGTGTCCATGGTGGGGAGGGCACCTGTTTAAGTGCTTCACTAGATACTTGGACAAACAAGAGTGCTATTTTCTGCAGAGACCGAGAACATCTGTAACCACTGCAGTCACTAGCACAGGTCAAAGCAACATCCCCCCTACGCCAGAGGTGAACACTGATACCTGATCTTCACCCGCATTCAGAGCATTTGCTTTAGCTTCTCTTGCCCTATAGCTGGAGGATTAACCTCTCTTCCTTTGTCTTCCAGAAATCTAGTTTCTATAAAAACAAAGCTTTTCTAACTGAAAATTTTCAATATATTAGATCTGAACTGATTAGTCATTTGAGACAAACAAAATGACTTATTCTTGGCAAATGAACCATTTGTCAAAGTTACCTGCCTAGAGCTTCATGTGAACTTCTTACTCATGTTTTCATCCACAAAGGCAATAATCAAAACCTCCACCATAATGCTGCTCATGAGGTAAAGACCCTTACTCATGATGGGTGGCAATCACAACATGGCTTTCAAAGCTCTGTTTCCTTGAAAGTTGTGCCTAGCAAATAAGAACTTCCTGCAAGCATTTGCAATCTTAAAGGACAAACAAAACCCCAAAAGTTGAGAATGATGGTCTTGACTCCATTTGAACTTCACTGTTTTATAGAAGCGTTCAGCTATAAGTCTCCTGATAACAGGGAGCTTGGTGCACTGCAAAAGCTGTACTAGGAGAAATGACGATGCATACTGGCAGATGATACAAAGTGAAAGGAATGGAAAGCTCATGGGAGGAAATGATGACAGATGGATTCAAGAGCAGAGCTGAGAATTTGGCACTTGAGGCAAAGTCTAAATGAATTGTGAAAGTCTCCTACAGCAAAGGATGCAGCTGTCTCATGTTATCCACCTAATCTTCCATCTCCAGGAGCAAAAGATCTTTAATGAATGGTGCCAAACTTGTTCTACTTGTCTTGCATGTGTTGAACACCACTCATAATATGGAATCTATCCAGTATTTCTCGTTCTAAATATCGTAAGTCAGTCTTCCTCAGACTTCCTGTGGTCTTCCTCTGGGGGGAAGCTGACCATTTGACAATCTCATCTTCACTGGGGAAGCTACACACTGGCTAGGTCTACCAGTATCCCTCATTGTTTTTACATTGTAATTAAAAGAAGAAATCAAACCACTGATAAGGCACTGTTCTCTTGATCAGTGCTTGGCTCAATACTTGGCTCAAAATGGAGGGAGGATGATGTCAAATGCAAATGCAATTGCCTACAGCAAGTGCTTTTCCCTGAGCTTTGAAAACTTACCCCTTTCTTTTAAAAAAATTTAAATAGAAAAGAAAAAACTCTTGAACTGGGTTTGGGTTTATCTAATTCAGTGATGACACAGCATATATTATTAATATGGCTTTTAATTTTATGCATCTAATTTATTGGTGCCCAGTCTCCCCTCTCTTGACCATGCACACACAGAGTCTAGATATACNAAAAAAAAAAAAAGTTGTTTATCACAAGTGGTGATCTCCATTTGACCATCAGATCAAAGCTTCTTGCCTGCATAGGTAGGCAGCCAATTTGTGTGAGTAAATAGCACAGTGATTTATAATCTTTGGTACTTGGAAAACCTTACATAACAATATAGCATTAGCATGATTTTTCATGAAGACCCCCAGGGTCAGGAAAGGCTACGGCAACTCACCACTCATGACAGAACCTTTAAATCACTAGCAGAAAGTAAAACTCTATGTGCTTTCAGTTCTTTTTACAAGTCTGCTTGTTTTGAGAGGAGGGTTGGCTAGAAAACAAGAATTCTATTCACAAAACTATTTGAGGTTTAAAATATACAACAATTTTTCAGCGGAACATTCACATGACCTATTAAAATTTCTTAAAAGTATTGATTCATTCTAGCATAACTAATTACTTGTTGGGTAGAAAACCTTTCTTGGAGTACAGGGGATTCCATACTCAAAGTCTCTTTCCTCTAATTTATAATGTTTTTCTTTTCTATCTTTCTTAATATTGGTATTTTTTTATATGTATATAAAATGGACAAAACGGTCCAGCTCTTACAGAACAGAAAAATTTGAGCCAGGCAGTAGATGGAGTCTGAAGCCTGAGGCACCTACGGCCCCTTCAAGCAGTCAGGCTATTTAACTATTTCGGATAAGACTGTCTGATTTTGACCAGCAAGTCCATTCTGGACTGAAAAATTCTGTCCAATAGTGCTGACGTTGAAACCTGCATATTGATTTGATAAATTGTCAATACCTACAGAATGTTGATCAACTCTTGATCAACCTGGCAGTGATTGTCTTCTGAAATCATAGTAAAGTTAAATCTAAGAAATCATTAGGTTTTAAAGGATTTTTTTAAAAAGGTCAGTCTATTTTCCCTGTAGCTTAACATTCTTTGAAAAACATAGAGGACGTAGTTCTTGTCCAAGCACAAGACTTGTAATTACTGCAATCCAAGACCAGAAGTTGATTAAACTATGCTTATAAAGTCAGTAAGAAAGTACATCATCCAAGACTTATAATATCTTTCCTTTCCTTGCTACATTCAAGAAAGATTTCTTTCTGATTGTTGACTGGTATGAGTTTATTGCTGAGACTGAGGACAGAAAGGAACTACTTAGAAATCGTGAACTGCATTAACTTTATAGTTTAGAAATCCTTTTAAACACACTATAAGCATTCAGTATCCAAAGTGCTGATGTCCTCTGAAAAATTGTCTCCTAGAAAAAAATAAAAAATATATATATATTGGTCCTTAATTGTGGGTGTGGAATACTTTGCAGTTCTGGCTCTGAACTCCATTACACCTAGTGATACTCAAGCACTGACATATGAATACACCCTCACATCAGCATCCTATTTCTATTTGGCCCAGTTAACTCTTAGAAAAACAAGTATTTCTAAACCAGCATAATTTTCCTTGATTCTGGCATGAAATAACAGAGCCACAGCATCTGACGGCGTGAAAGCACTCCGCTTTCCCTGCCTTGCCCATGTCAAGCGTCAGTCTTCCACATGTTTTCGTGACACAGTCTCGTAGGAGTCAGCAGAGTGCTGTATAGACTTTGGCCCGAACAGCTGGATGACTGACTGAATCTGCTCACTGACTTCAAATCACATGTTATCAGTGAAACCTTTGCTGCTGTGTTTCCTTTCATTGTGTCCTTAAGCTGACCATTTCCTGCTCATGTCCTTTAAGCAGAGAATATACAGAAGATCAGGGTCAGCCCCGACGCTGCAAACGCTTCACTTATGGTTTGGGAAGATAAAGCTGTTGTTTTAATAAGGTTTGAACAAACATAAAAGTTGCCTACACTTCTTTTTTTCTAATACAGTTGCAAAGAACTGATCATAAAAATTTCCTTCATCATCAATTTTTAGCCAATATTGAACTGATTTTTTTACATGTGGTGTGTGGTTCCAGCTGTGATAAAATGCAAGCTATTGCAATCTGGTGGAGGAACCAGAATGTTTTTTAATGACCCTACACTGTAATCTAAGCCAAGCAAATATAATGATTCACCCAGGGAAGATAAATTATTGCCTGGAAAAATGCCAAAACATTTTAATTTGTAAGTCCAACATGTCTCTCTTGGAACCCATTGTAAAGTGTCTGGGATACGAAGTATTTTCCAAATCATTATATAACTTCATAATTCACAGTGGGTTTTTTTCCCCTTCCTCATCCAGCAAGCACATACATATGCTTAATTGGGACACCCACCCCCAACAACACCCACTTTAAACAGCCACCTGAAAAGCCCTTTGCTATAACCCCATGGGGGGGAAAAAAAAAAAAAAAAAAATTACCTTAGTTGTGATTGTCAATAACATTTGAGATTTGAAGTTGGAGCTGCAGCAGGTGTCAGGGGGCCACTTGTCACCACAGCTTGGAAAAGTGACAAGTCGTCGGAGCCGGCTGGATGTCCTAGGCTGTTATTAGCCATCTGTTCGCAGCTCTGGGCGGGTCAGCTGCCTGGACTTGACCAGAGCCACCCCTTAATTAGAGAATTTACAATTCCAGCCAATTTAGAGCTGATTTTGTTTATTGTTTATAAAAAGAAGATGCGTCACACGGCGCAGGGCAGACTTGTTTCTGGGATTTTGTGGAAACTGCGGTATACAATTTAGGATCTGAGTGTCGGAGTTGCTCCCCTGGGCACCAAATGGACGTGAGTCTGTGCACTGCCTGACTACCTGTACTTCCTGCAACTGCGTTTCTAACACGTCAGGACTTCCAGCTCTGCAGGGGAAGCTACTGTTTGCCTGCTTATGTTCGATGTATGTCATCCTTACGGTAACCAGACAAGGGGTTGCTCTTGCAAAGCCCTTCCTCAGCTCCCCGTTGCTCGCAAGTGCTCATCTTTGTTCCCGTAGCAGTTCCCAGAGAAGTCACTCACTCCCCAGATATTTGCAAGGTCGGCAACTAAGAAAGAGTAGGATACTATTGTGTCCCATTCCTCTAGTAGAATAGTAAAGTTTCATCATGTTCCTAACATTTCCAAGGTCAAATACTTGAAAATAGGATAGAAATAACCGTACTTTGAGAGCTCTCGCAGACTTTCCCCTTTTTTCTCTGAAACACATTTGAAAACACTCTGTAGCTAATTGGCATTACTCTGCATGCCAAGGGAAGTTGTGATGAGGTAAGAATAAAGTTAAACAATTTTTTTTTTTAATTATATTGTAGACTTTGTTAGCTATCTAAAATATTTTATGACATTCATTAGTATAGAAGGATATTAATAATTCCACCTATATATTTTTAAAAATTCTTAGTGTACTAGTGTGTCTTTTAATAGATTAATGGCACACTTAAAAAGCCTGAAAAATCATGTAATTAATATCGTATTGTAGTAGGACAGAAAAAAATAAAATTTAGTTAATTTGATTCTCCCTTTTTATGCTATTGGTTTTTCTTCTTGGGAAGAAGTGTGGGCAATTCAGATGATCTAATAAATTTTATATTCTTCTGTTGCTTATGATTTACTTTCCCTATTAAATAATGAAATGGACAGGAATGTGTGCTGTGCCTTGGAATGTGAATTAAGCTCTCTCACACACTTCTTTCCCATAACTGGCCACCAATACAGTTGAAAATAGCTGTCGTGAACTGAAGTGACTCTTTACTATCACCTTCTGTGATTATAGTCTTCAGAGTTCTGTCATGGTATACTAATGCAGCATGAAGTGACACGGTCACGGTAATTTTGAATAGAAGCTCAGGCAAGAGAAAGCTCTCCTATCCAGGAATCTTGTATAGGACACATTTCTAGAATGAGCCCCGATTGCTCATTACACTTCTCCTTGTACTATAATGCACCTCTGGACATCAGCATCATAAAAGTTTTAAAAATCAATAAAATCACAGTTTATATATTTTATATATGATGTGTCAAAATATAACATGGGCAATCCTCACTTCAGAGCGTATAGTTCCATTGAGCGTTTCTGCTAAGATCATGACACAAATCTTGAGCAGGTTGAAAGAATATTCAGAAAGAATTCAAAACCCTTAGCTAAAGGTACCCGGTTTTACTTTTGCAGTGAATGGATTAGACCTATATTTAGTGTATACGTATGGCTCTGCACACGTCCTGCATACCTCTCAGTGAAACTCTTGGTTTTGTGAAACTACATGCAGGATTTACTGATCTTTTCTTTAGGGGCTGAAACACACAGATTTCTTTGAAGTGGCATTTTTTCCCTCACTGAAGTTACTCCTGTTTCTCACCTCTTCCTGTGCAACTCATTTTCAGCTTCTTTAGCATTCACAGAAACAGGTGCTGGGAAATTTCCATTTGCCTGAGCTAATAATGCTGTGGTAGCAGAGTGTGACCACTACGCTATCACACATCAAGCCAGCCAGGTTTTCCTTGGAAGGTAAGGCGAAGAACAGTTTGAGGAGCAAACGCTGCCCCGACAGCTGACCACCCACTCTCAGCCCAGCACCCAGAACCTCTTGCTGTACCCTGGGATGCAGAGCAGAGAGCCAGAGGCTGTTGCCCAAGGGGAGGAGAGACAGGTCTGCACTTTGGTCAGCGGTGGACGAGGATGAATTTGGCAGCTAGTGGAGGAAGGAGGGAAAGGGCCAAACTGGACTGCCCTTGCAACTGCACTGTATTGTAGACATACCATGCAAGTCTGTCTATATAACAGTGGCTGTCACGATGGTGGTTCTTGTCAGAGTGAGTGCCTTTTATTCAAGAATGAAATAAAAAAAAAATATCTTTTTTTGTTATGTAGTAAGTAGAAGTTTCTCTGGTTTTAAAGATCTGTTTAGGAAAAGATTTTGACTTAATTGGAGCAAGGAGTGTCCAAAGATGTCTTTTGTCTGTTGAAGGATAACTAATTTGTAATACACTCTCTCCTCAAAGGGAGAGAATTATATATCCTAGTAATAGTGGAATGTCTGGACCACAGAATGAGTCTTACAAGCCCTTTTTGAAGAAACTTCTGCCAGTACTGGATTGTCACAGCACTGTTTCCTTTTTCTTCTGTTTTTCATGCATTATTGGGAAGGGAGGATCACACAGCATAGGGAACAGTGGTGTACCATAACCACCACTGAAATAACTGCAGTCTGAGAAACTCTGAGCACAAGGAAATGGAAGGTATCCCGGTTCGAATTACTAAGGATTTACCCTCCTAATGCTGCATAAATGTTCATGTTGGTTTTCATTTTAGTCGTAGTGGGTTTCCAGTTTCTGCTGTGATCCAGTACCGCAATGAGATGGATACTCATTGGATGGTACTGGTCACTGGTTATGCTTGAATGTTATCTGAACATAGCCAGTTAAGTACCTGTTACTGCTTGTTCTTTTTATATGCCAAAACCATAACTTGATCTGTTAGAGTCCATAAATATAAATATCAAATTTTAAGTCTTTTTAGAGAATAAAAGAAATTTTCTTTTGACTCTTGGTCATCCAGTTTCAAATCTAAGTGTGAGGCACTTTTCTGGGGAAGAGCTAAATTTCACTATTAAAAGCAATAAGGATTTCCTCTTTCAGTCAAATTGAGCATGTTAGAAATCAATGAAAAGCAAAAAATATAACAGTGGCAAGCTATGACACCAGCATTAAATGCTAATTGGCCTAATTTTGAAGTTATGACTTTTATTGTAAGTTGGCTATGTCTGTCAGGTTGGGCTGAATGAATACTAAATGTAGCATGAATATAAAATCTTTGCTGGGAACTTATTTGTTTTTAAATTATTTTTAACTGTTAAATTTACAGCAGTGATAAAGAGTAGAAGTCCACATTTCATAATGGCATTCTCTCTTTCTAATAAGATCCATACTGAAGGTTTTAAAGTTTATTAACATCTGTCGATAATTTGGACTCTAAATATGGATTGACCATAGCATAATAAAATAAATCAATGAACAAAGAAAGTAGAGTATTATAAATGTCTCCATGTGGTGACTATGCTTATAAGGATATTTGCATACGAATAGGTCTATCTGTATGCAAAAACATACCTTGAGCTGCACAAATTATTCACAAGTGCGTTTTATGAATTGAACCTCATTACCCAAAATGATACCGATCCAAAGACATCTTATACTGTATTTTGCTCTTACACCCTTGTACTTTGAATTCTTCTATTTAACAACCATTGTATACGGCAATTAAGCGCCTCAGCATTGGTAGCACCTCACAACAGCATATATATTTCAGAGCTGTGTGTTGTGTTACTCTTACATGATGGCAAAGGAGTTTCAGTCCTGGATGTCTGTCTTTTCATGAATTTCAGCTGGAGCATTCTCCATATTCAAGCCCAGGGTCTTTTATTCTCCTTTTGTAGTATAATTACATACTTCAGTCTTCTCCCCAAATATCTAATTTCATTGAAAATTATTAGTAATTCTATCTTGACATATGCAGATATATTAGGGAAAATACACTGAATGTCTGGACTTGTTAGTGAATTGGGAAACTGATGTCAAATTTATGTTTTGAACAGTATGAATTGTGAGTTTAAAGTGTAAAAAAGGATGATTTAAACTGTCTGGCTAATTCACGTCCCTTGAACCAGTTCCAGTCATCCTGTCATTTTTAAAATCTTTGCTAAGATTAGAAGGGTTTCATTAAGAAATGCACTGGGTCAATTTTGCTCAAACTGTCAATAATAGCAGATGCTTTTGCTTTATGAATTATCTGTAAAATAAAACATATTTGGGAGCTTTCAACAGAGAGGAAAATATATTACTCGCTGTAGTGGCAAGCTTTCCATTTCACTGTGTAACGCCACTTAAGGGTCATCCTGTTCTCTCCCAGAAACACGTTTGTACAATTGTTTAAATGCAAAATAATAGGAAATGGACTTCTATATTCCTACTTTGTCTGAGTGCAGATGAAGTAAGAGCGTACTGGGTGACTAGCTGACTCTCTGTGGAGACAAAAAGTAATCTCCGGACCAGTTATGGATTATTGGCCATGAATGACTGAACAAAGGATGTGTTTGAGCTGTTCATTTCAGCTAAGATTTAAGATTTCTATCAAACGTTTTCAGCTAACTGTTCGCTGCCTAATATTTGTGGTCGGTGACCAGATGACTGAAGAAGGGAAGTCAGAGGTTTCAGAAAGCCCTAACGAACATTCCTAGGCGTGAGCCTTTCTACAAGTACTCATGAGACTTCTTGTTTTCCGCAAGCATTTTGGCTAAAAAAATACTCACATGTTTTCTGAAAATAAATACAAAAGGTCATAAATACCACTGAGGTGAATTCATGGGTTTTAATGTAATACATATCTCTGAGTACTTACGTTGCAGTATTCACCCATGTCTGAAGAGTAACAAGGGAGCTCTTGGAACGCAAATGTTCTTCACCAGCAGGAAAACTAGCAACAAAATATATCTGTGTAGAAGAGTTCATGCCTCTAGATCTGAATCTGCCACGTGTGCAAAAACACAGAAAACAGCAAACCCATGGAAGTAAAATTTCACTGTGCCTGGGAAAGGCTGAAGTAAAACAACATTAAAAGTAAATCACATTTAAACGGTGCAAAAAACACTGTATAAACTGCTAAATGCTACTGAGGGACTGGATGTGTTACAGCTGCAGCTGTTGATTTGTGATACTAGGCCATGCAAATGTTCTTCTAGGGACAAATACACTATAGAAATAAAATGTAACTAATCTTTAAAAAGTGTGATATAGCACAGCTATCATTTGTGCAAGGTACAAGCCTCGACCCTGCAAGGAAAATCATTAGACAGGGATTCTTCACCTAACATTGCTGATGTATGTGATCTTAGAAAACTATCTTCAGAGATGTTAATTTTAATAGAATAGTTGCTGTTGACAAGTTCCTATGTATATTTTTAACGAGTCACCACAGTGCTGCAAGCAGAGCAGGCAAATATGAGCTCTGGGGACTTGCTGGACCTCGTTGACTGAACACCAAACACCCAGTTTTTCTTCAGTCTGCCAGATGCTTTGTACAGACTGCTGAGCTGCTTCTAGGAATTCAATTAAATTGGAATTTTTGACACCCTTTAGTTTTCATAGTCAACTTACATTTCATAAGAGGCTGTTAATACATTTATGTATCATCATTTAAGCACTTCTGTCTATAAATGAATATTTTCTCTTCTTCAAAGAGAAATGAAAATGTAGCAATTATTCAGAAAGAACTGACTTGGTTTCCAGTGGTGCGGGATGCCTGTAGGTCTTGTATCCTTAATAAATGAAATGTTCATAAGATTCTTTATAAACCGTTTTTATGAGAGCAGAGCAAGTTAAAATTTGTAGAAAATATTTGATGGGAGGTTCAAAATTGGGAATTCCATAACATTGTGGAAGAGTAAGGATGTTATGCACAGAAATTATTATTCTTAGAAAAAGTTGTTGAATTTTTCAGAAGCTGACATAATATGGCATTCCTTCAGCTGCAGTCAGATACTGGCTATGGATGAATTTTCTGAATCTCTCCTTAAAATTTACATTGAGTTGGAAAAAGTTAAAATTAAAAGCATCAGGGTGACATGGAGAAAATGATTTATATCTTGTGTTCAGATAAGAGCAAAATAACCATTTCCCTTTGACATTCTTACCATTTTTTTTTGTTAATCTACTTATGGCCTGGAACATTCTTATTTGAATGCTCTTTTAACGCTACTTAGTATGTCCTTCAACACATGCACTATTGATATCAAAAGTTCATTGTTTCAGAAACATTTTATTAAGATTCATAGCCTTTGAACTTTGTATTGTTATCTGCCAAAACAAAATGACAATCAAATAATTCTCCCCCCCTTTTTTTCTGTCCTTCCACTTTTTTTCAACTTCCTCGCTTTTCATTATTACTGTTACTCTGAAATGACTTTATCACAGTGGAACATAAACAAGAGATTAGGTATCTCATCTGGATTAGCTTCACAGCCTCTCTCCTTTTCACCCCCAAAAGCTCAATGACCTGCTAAAATACGGTATCAGCTGAGTTTTCTTTGGCCAGCTTGGTTCACTTGACTTGACACTAGCAAGATCAAACTACAGCAGACTGTCAGCATAAGGGATATCCTTTGAAAAACAGAAGTTTTTCTTCTTCAGAGTCAGACATTTTTCCTAACTCTTTTCTCCTTTGTATTTTGGATTCCCCTTCCCATTTTCACAGAAAGAAAAAAAAAATGCTTTCGTACATCCACAGTTGCCCTCACAGTGTTGCTTATAACACAGCAATTATATATTGAACACTTCAGCAGAAATTACAAATCTATTTAAAAGATAAAAAGAAAGTAACAGGCTTTTCTATATTTTAAAATTCAGATCTCAAAATCATGCTTTTCAGCTTGCAGCATGTTTAAGTGAAAGCTAACTCCCAAAAATTATACTAGTTTCAAATTCTAATATTAACACTGCTTTTTTCTTAACTTCATTATAGAAATGAGTAATTAATTAATTTTGAAATTAACCCTGCTAATAAAACTAGATAAAAATGGGTGCACAGAAAAGCTTTTCTCAGAGAAGACTGCTCTTTACTGGGGGAAGGCCTGTAGCTACACGACATGTGTTTGTCTTTACACATGCACTCAGACAAAAATGCTTGCATGGTTAATGATTACGTTTGCTATGATAATGACAAGCACAGTAAAGGTCTGTCCCTCCACTGAGAATTCCATCTTCCCCCCTTATTAAAAAGGTATCTAAATATTCTGTTTGGTCCTGAGGGCATAATGAATTCTGAACAGGGTATAGCTTTCCAGTTGATTCATTCGTTCTGCTGGTGCAACTGCACTGGTATCAAAGGATTTTAGGGAAGAGCTTAGCTTATGGAACCTGACTGTGATGAAGGTTTGCAAATGTCTTCTGCAAATCTCGAGAGGAATTCTATTATGACCTGCTAATTTTTTTTTAATTTTTTTTTTTTAATTCATCTGGCAATAGAACTGTGTTGTTACAAGCCATACGGCTTGGGATTGTATGGCGGTAAGATATGAGACTTGTTGAAATGGAGATAGTGCTACAGTTCACAAATTCAGGGTTTCAGGGTCAGAAGAATCAGAATTAAAAATGCAAGTTGAATAGCTTTTGCTGTTTTAGGCAATTGACATCAATTTCATGCAGCTGCATAGACTGGGTGGGAATCCAATGGAATTAGTAAAAATGGAATATTTTGATTTGAGCTTGCCTGGATGAACACAGAAAACCATTTCTATTTATTGCTATTTTCATTGTTATTCTGCAAGATATACCAGCTTTTATCTGTATGCTTTGCAACTCTACAGGAGAATGAGTTGGATACAAAAGGAAGACCTATAAATAAACATGTAGCCTGACAAGCTCAGCAGGGTGTCAAAGAATATGTTGACCCACTAATAAGTGAAGGGTATGAATTTTATAGCTGTGATGTCTATGAAATCTCTTCAGTGAACTGTGTATGACACTATCATGTAATGGTTATAAAATATTCAAGTTCTAGCCTTTGGAAATGTTACAGTTTACTGAAAATTAGCTTAAAAATAGCAGTTATTTTAGATTAGTAGATAGCAAGATAGCTGGAAACAGTATTGCTGTAAAAGAAATTTTAATGATAGAAACATAATACAAAGAGCTGTAATATATAAATACAGGAAAATATGTCTATACTAGCTGAATTTATATGTCATGTGTCTATGCAATTCTAAAGGCAACGTTATATGATCCCATTTTTTGCTTTTAGGAGACTCTTTTTTTGTTTATAATGACATTTCCAGCAGATATTATCAGCCCTAAAGTATGAGACTTGATGATCATGGGTATAAGCATTATATATTATGGCATATAAAATTTCAGTGAGTTGCAATCAGTGAGCAAGTTCCTACTTCTGAATGCTTTCTGCAACACTGTTGTAACAGCGTCAGTTCGTGACAAGTCTATATGCAGGTGAGGAGGAAGAAAACTGGGCAAAAGCTAATAGTTACTGAGCCTGCCAACAAACCAATTAACAAAGGCTCCTGCCTCAAGCCACAGCATCAACAGGCAGGCATCAGTGGTTGTCTTGCAAATGCCTTGGGCTCAGCCTCTTCTGCTAGCTCCTGATCCTTCATCCGTAGCCCCACTCTTAGGGTGCATTATTTCTCCCCAGCTCCTGCTGTGGACCACCTAGGCTGGCTTTGCTTCAGGCCCACATACGCCTTCTCGGCATCTCCCAGCACTGTGCAGATTGTCCCCCCTTGCCTGCCTTTGGGTTGTGCTCTTGACTTGTTCTCCCAAGGCACATGGACTTCCTCCCTTATTCTCTGACAGTGCCTTTGCGTTGCCTTCTCCATCCAGTTTTTCACTTTATCTGTTACCTAACTCTTCAGCTACCTGGAATCCAGTCCATGCTTAGCTGCTAGGTCTACTTGCCTGTGTGCTGCTGTAAAAAAGCTCTGTCCTCTCAGTAAGTGCCAAACCCAGTCTTGAACTCACTCCTCAGTGGCTCACTCTCACAATAGAAGAAGCTTTTACACAGGAAATTAATGCATGATGGGAGCCACACAGACCAACTTTGCATTTATTTTTCTTAAATAAAACAAAAAAATAAAATTGCTCTGTTCTTTTTTTCATCAAAGTTGGTGCACAGCCTGACCACAGAAAGGAGCTGGAACCAGACATTCCACTTTACTCAGCATAAAGGGTCCCCACGTTGCCCAGGCAGATGGAATATGTGCTTCTCTGCACAATATGTGTCTTTGTCAGCAGGAATTTCCATCATTTTAAAAGCAATTTAAAATGCATTTTCATATTAAATTTGTTGCCAAAACTTGTATTAGAGATGTTTGTTTTCCTTCATGCAGACTTTCCAGACACATCTTTCTCTTTTTGAGATAACTAATACTGGGTGTGAACTGCTAATGTATAATGATGAGATGCATTTTGCTAGTCATATCATTATAGCTAATCCAATAAACACTGAAGTGGCTTGATTTGATTACAGTATGCTGCATACACAGAAAACAACACTTGAAGGGAATAATATATTTTGAAGGGATTCTGTCTATTCAGTGGATCCTCTGAAGAGGCAGCCTACTGAACCAATGGCTGTTAACATAATGTACCTCTCAGTTTCAATTTATTTTTTATTTTTAATCTCTATAAAGTTATTGCAAAGTGCAGAAAAGCACACACACGTGTGTGTGTGACATTCATAGGTTTGCAGGCAGAGAGACTTGTAATAGGGATAGAAAATCTCCCTCCTGTAGGTTACTGCTTCTATACCTGATCCTGGAGATGAAGCTATTGCTTTAAGGCTATTAAACCACCTTTCTTCAAGAGGAGAAGAAAAACCCTGCTATCACTCATCAGCTACGGTGTGATAGTCACATATACCTTTCAGCTGGACAAAAGCTGAAGAAGGTAATACATTAATTTTTAACACCTTCAGCTTGGAAACTTCACTAGTAAGCCAAAAAGAGCGTCATGCATTCATTCCTGTTGGCCATACTATAGAATGAAGCCCTGGCATAAGATGGTTGCAGTTGCATCCTAGACCAACCCAATTAAAGTAATATTTTGGAGTCTTTATGAAGGCAATTATAGAGTAGTTCAGATTTGGGGAGAATTTTTTCACTAAATTGTTTTTAGCTAGTAAAAGCTGAAGCTTACACTGTAAACTATTGCAGAAACATAGCTAAATTTCACTTACGTTTGTGATAATCTCTTAGAGTTGGCCTAAGATTTGAGAGTTTCAAGAAATTTTTTACTACAGATAATGCAGACAGGTGATCAGATACTCATCATGTTTTCCAAAGGGACAATGCAGCCCCTAAGCTCCATAAGTTTTGAGACGGCAGTGTCTGTGGAAGAGTGATCATCCTTTACAGAAATAAAAAGAATAAAATCTTACTCACTTCTGGGGAGAAATCTAAACAGTGAGAAAATTGACAGAGGCATCCACTTTGTTAGGGGGATTGATCTATTTGGAGTTCTCTAATACCTGGAGCAGGGGCTATTCTTGAGCATAACTGGGCAAAATACAATCTCTGTCATGGACACGTGATATTCTGTTCTCTATTAAAAGCTGATCAGAGCTGAGATTTCACCTTGACTTGACAGGAAAATATACTAGTATGATAAAAAACCCCTACAAACAACTATACCCTAAAACCCCCAGGTATTGTCAGATAGTCAGGGAATAAGCACAGTGTTACGCATGAAAACAAAATAAGGCAGAGAAAGGAAATAAAGTATTTGCCTTGTCTTTGATTTCTATGGAACTGAGACTTTAAAATAAGCTTCCTCACTGCCGTTCTTAGAAAAGGAGGGGGAACAGGAGGAGGAGGAGGAAAGATAGTAACCATGCCACATGGCTACCAGTGTCCTTCTAATTAAAAAATACAGCCAGGGCTCCACATGGTTTGCTGGCGAGGCTGTCTACTGATGGTGCCTACAGGTGATCAACTTAGATCCTTCTCCTTTTTTTTTCAGACAAGTCTGTTATGGTTACAGAAAACAATGCTGAAGACACAATTTCTAAAAATATAATTAGATCACAAAGGCAGATAGTTTCATTTGTTCCATTCAGCCACTCCTAGCTTGATACATTTTATTTATTCCCAGCTAAATGAATGGAACTAAACCAGACATACAAAAGGAGTTACCCCAGGCTCTGATGAAGCTTCTTATTTTCCCCAAATATCTCACAGATGAGAAGATTCTGAGGCTCTTATATTGGTAATACATATCCAATAAAGCCTGTTTTTATTGAATTCATTACACTTTGATAGTACAAGTTGATAAAGGGAAGGAAGAGAATCCCATTTCAAGCAAAAGTACTTTTAATAAATACTGGAAAGTCTGGGAATATTGTATTTGTTAAAATGACATAGGGATGTTTGGTACGTTACTGATTTAATGCAGTTTTCTCTTATTTTCAAGTTCTCAAATTTAATATGCAAGTGGTGATATACCTGTAAAATCTGTGGATAAGAATGAGAAATGTTTCTGATACAGAGTGCCTTTTAAAATGTCTATAAGCCTTTTACTCATACAGCCGTACAGATAGGATCACAATTTGTACAGCAATTTAACACGGGTTTTAATTATATTCTAGATGTTTTTGCACACAGGGTAGTATCCTCCAGCTCTGTGGATTTGTAGAGTGACTTTTTAAAACCATAAAATAAAACTTATTTTCATTTGTTGCTGTTCTTTACTATACCCATATGTAAAAGGGAAGACATACTTCTTGTTCTAAGAGTTTTCACTTCTTATAGCCGTGCTGGTGCTCCGAAGCCTCCATTTCAGGTAGAGTTGGCCAGTGACTGGGTGCTGGAGAGCCTTCTGTCCATCCCGTTTTTCCCTTGAGCACAGTGCCGGGTCACATTTGAAGCTGGTTGCTGGAGCTGCATGCGCTTCCTTTTTCTTCCTGACAATTCTTGAACGTGTTTCTGAGAACAAACTTTCAGTTATCAGCAAAATAATTTTATTTACACTATACTACCAGATCTAATCCCGAAGTAGTTAATTTGCTTATTCTGCCTGTAAGAAGCCGGTGGGGATAACAATGGGTTGTAAAAAGCCAATTTCCTGCCCTTGGTGCTGTGGACTGTCTGGCTCTGCTCTCAAATGTTGGGCTGTACCAACGCAGGCCCTAGTGCACCCCCCCACTAGGCAAGGCAGCGAAGATCTTTATGTTACAGAGCTGTAAGAATGTTTATAGTTGTATTCACTGGTTTGCCAGTAAAATCTTTGCGGTGTTTAGAGAAGAAGGAAAGGGTAGGCAAGGTTCATTTACCTACAGGGAGAATTCATTATCTGCGGATGCTTTCCTGGGCTGGGTACATTTCTGATCATAAAGAAAAAAAACAATGGGGATCAATACTGTAGTTGTGAGAGCTGAAGAGTCATTCTTGCCTTCAATTATGCACCACTTTCTGATGTCACCTTTTCCTCTGTAGTACAGAATCTTTATCATTAGAGACAATTTCTTAATGTTTAAGACAAGTGGGAAAATAATACTCAGAGGAAGAAGCAAGTATGTCTTAAGGCTCTTCTCTGCTGGAAGTAGGAAAAGAGAGAGTCAGGATTTGGAAATGTCAAACAAGATCTGTGCATAGGGGCTAAAAATGAAGAAATATTATAAAATATTGGTTCAGGATTTTAAAGAGCTGCCTGGGTGTTCTCAAACTGAATATGTATATACACTTTGAAAGGAGGGATTTGCTACTTGTGAACTATTTTCTTTCTTTGCTCAACATCACTCCACCTGACAGGTCTACAAGATATACCTCCATGCATTGCCATTTTGAAATTACACAAGGGGAAATAATCTTGCCAATATGTTTTCAATGCGTAAGCGTTAGTGCCCTAGCAGAAAGCATGGCCAGTCTCATTGTGGTCAGCCTTGTGGCCAGCCTTCTTTCTCTTTCTTCCCCCATTTCCTTTCTATTGTGGAAGAACACAATAGAAGCTTCACAAAGAGGAAAGTACTTGTAGTATTTAGGGTGGACCAAACACTAATTCAAGACCAAAGAGGACATTCATACAAATAGCAAGATATAAAAATTATGCTCTTAACTAAAAATATCTTTGCTTGCCCTAGATGTACCATGTAGCAATAGTTTATGCTAATCCTTTTTCCCAAGTTAAATTATTCATTATAAATGATCACAGATATTCTAAAAAATATTTGAAAAAGTAATGATGCGGCAGGCTGCTGTTTATGATATCATCTCATCTTCTACCTTTCTCTCCCTTTTTTTTTAACTTTAATTACAGGTTGCACCCAGACACCAAACAGTGGAAAACATTCGCCCAGAAGCAACACTGGAAGACGTAGGCTGAAAGCCTCATTTTCTCAGCAGCTTTGCTAACTGTTTTTCAAATGCCTTTACTCAATCTGATGAAGGTTTTTATGTTGTGTGGAAACGCTACAGTTGTCTAGAGGTAGATGAGTGCAACAGCTGGCTAAGATATTTTGCTAAACTACTCTCTGTGTTCAAGGTATTTAATTTAAAATTATTTGGGGCATCTCTGTGCTGCATTGCAGAAAACACCAGAGACAGAACCATATTAATCAACTCTAGAATTATTTTGCTGATTCTAAGGCATGCATGAGCATTGAAAAAATGATAAAGGGGTCTTTCACAAACTTCTTCTGAGACAAGCTTTGGATTTTGGTACTAAGATGACTTGCTCAGGTTTTTTTCCTTATGTAAGTGTGTGTGTGTGTTAGCCTGTAACGAAGTGTGAAATCTCACTGACTGTAGAAGAAAGTCATGAGGAATCCATCATATGTAATAAAGACAGGGCTCCTGGCTGCAAAAATATATCAGTACAACAGCAATATAGGAAGAAGACGCAGATGTGATTTGGTACGGAGTCAGGGTAGCTGCAGGGGACTCAGATATTTAGGTCATGAGAAGAGCAAGAATTTTGCTGTAGGTAAATAAGACCTTAATCTCTTCCCAGCTAATGAGAGAGTTACTTTGATGCACAGGCAATGGTTATATGGGGAAATTATACATTACAATCCTTGTTACCTACTCATGTACACTCCTACAGGTTTTGTTCATTTGTTTGTAAACAGCTGAATGGTCTCATTGTAGTTGCCACTATGGGAAAGAACATGTGTGAGTTAATTACAGCAAGCTTTGTAAGCCTCAGCTCCTATTGCTACTGCTGCTGTGATCCAAACAGCAAAAATACTGGTTTTAGAATTACTAGTGACTCAATATTTCAAGCTAATTTAATGAGATCCTCTTTTTTTATCATTTATTTTGTCTTTCTCTTTCCTGTAAAGAAAGTGTATGCCTTTGTGGTTCCCTGTGACTTCTAACAAGGATTCTAGGAAAAACTAAAATTGTGTTAAATAAATATTCATTTAGAAGAAACTGTAGGGACCCCAGCAACACATATCATCCAGCACCCCAAATGCCCATCAGATCACTGCTACCATCAGTTAGTGATTCTCACTCCCTAATACTGACTCTGACATCTACATATTTTTCATAGTTTGGGGGAAAGATTTTATTGCTTTATGCTGTAAGAATTTTGTAGGTGGGCAGTTGACAACTTAATAGAGCAAAAGGAGCTGTTGGATTGGTGCAGTGTCAGAACTGAGCTGTTCTTGTCTGCTCATCCACAATGAGCTCATTTTATAGCACGAGCCAAAACAATGAAAAAGCTGTGGTATAATTTGAGAACAAATGTGGAAAGAAGACATGAAATAGAAAATGAACACAGAAATAATGTAAAATAAATGCTGAAAATTAACTGTCTTTTAATTAAAGACAGAGAATAACATGCACCTGAGATTTGACAAAATGTACAGCTGGAAGAGCACTAAGATGAAAACAGCTTCTTTAGCTTCTGAGTTTTAATGTATGGCATAGGTTATTCTGTAAATTAGTTTGTAAAAGCCAAAGTTAAGCTTCTAGATTAAACTTAAAAAACATTTGTTTGGTGGATCTAAATATACTGATAGGGGTCAAGAAACCTTTTTCTCGATGTGAGTGCATTATCAGACAAACCTATATCGCCCCATGCTGTGATAGGAAAGCAGATAAGGTCTTTGCCATCTGTTCTGAAGGTCCTGAGTTTAATTCTCCATGGGAGTTAGTACATGGTGCTGGTAGGAGGGGAGGAATTCATTTAGGAAACTGTTTGTCTTTCCTTTGGAGAAAAAACATTTTTTACATAGTATTATTTTAATCAGAAGAGATTTCAGGTCATTTCTCTGCTTTCCTGAGGTTTCCCAGTGAATTGCAAACTAACAAATCTTGCAAGAAATAAATGACTATAGGAGACAATGATATTTATTGAAAGTGCACTTTTATTTTATTTGGGCTTAAAAACAATGTATAAATATCCTGTTTATATTATATTAATGTTCACAAATTTTACATATGTACTACTTTCTAGAACGTAATGATGTCATGATGATTAAGCTCTATTCAAACAATAATAATATTCTGATGTCCAAAAGGGAAAAAACAAATTGATGATATACAGCAACTAGCATATTCTTTGAAATCTTTTTTTTCTTTTTTTTTTTTTTTTTTTCTTTTTTCTTCTCCTGCTTGTTTTACTTTATTCCCAGGTAGCAAACAAATTTTCAACCTGTTGGTCAGAAGAAGAGGTCTTTACTGCTGGTACTTTTCTTCCAAATAACAAATGTAGGACACTATACTTATGAAGTCTTTTCTTTCTTATCTTTCGCTATCAAAGGTATTTTAAACAGATGATTAGAGATGTCAGTCATTCAGGGCTACCACCTGCTGAGTTCTTCAAGTGAGTCATATGAGGGTTCAGTTAAAGCTATGGCAAAGACCCTGTTTTCTTATTATATTTCTACCTTTACCATTGTGTACCCAGACATATCTTTATGAAATACATGTATGTGATAAAGGTTTTGTACATAGGTGCAAGGGCTTGGCACTGGCTGGATGTTTTGGAGGCTTTTTTATAACAACATTCTTCTTTTTCAGCCAAAGTTAACACAGCCAGAAAGCCTCATTAATATAAAGTGAAGCTGAATTTGTGATAACAACTGGTATTCTCCAGCCTCAGAGTCTCCTGACTTTTGCCTACGGGATTGACTATGGGGGGAAATGATAATGGTATACAAGCTGGTAAGTAATTCTGTCTTGTGTATTGATCTTCTCTGATAAGACACCTTCCGAAGAGGGGCGGGAAAGTAATGTGGATGAGTTCTTGGAGGAATGGGAGTTTGCAGTTGCAATGCCCTCCAAGTCTAGAGTTACACAGCTGTTTCATTCAAGCTGGGAATATGGAGATCAAAGGAGCTCTGCACCATTAAATGGGCTCTCTGGGGAGAGGGACTGAGACAGTGAGGACAGAGGGATGCAAGCAGGAATTATGAGTCTGCTGTTCTTGCAGGCAGGGGTGGGTGTGAGACATGGACATAGGTCCAGGGGGTGCGATATGAAGCAACTTATGAGTGTTGCCTCAGCTTCTGGGGAACAGTAAACCACAGGGAATGATACGCAGTGAATAGGTGTTGGGCTGTTTTAAAGTTCTCTTTTCTTTTAGATACTTCTAATTGGGCAATGCTTTGATCCAAGCAGGCTGCCAGGTGCCAGTGGCATAGCTCCTGCAGGGACCAGCAACTAACCTTGAGCCACTACTGCTGGGATAGTTGTCACTGGTACCAGTGGTCTGCAGCTATAGCTTCACTTTCAGGTGGATTGACCATGCAATTTCATCCTGAGAGCAGTGGCATCTCCAGTTATGAGGTGGGTTGTAGGGAAAGTGAAGTTATTTGGCTTTATTTCTACATGCCACTGTATTGTTTTTCTTTCAGGAGACAGCAAGAAAATACCCCAGAAGAAAGAGAGACTTGAAAGATCTAAAATCCTGGGTTGTATACACGTAGCTATTAATCTTTTCTTTTTTCACCACATTTTCTATTCAGAAAATGTCTCTATTTTCTAGGGTTCACGTGTGCAGAGTGGCTGAAAATTCATTACTTTAACAAGATATTAAAAGTCTTTTGGAATGACTTTTTGAGGTATGTTTTCAATTAAGTCAATTTTTAGTATTATTTCTGTTGGTTTAGGTCTTAAATAAAGAATAATAGTTTGATGATTGTAATAGGATTCTGGTTTACAAATGCACGCAAAGTTTTTTATTTAGATTTAAAAAAAAAGTCCGGATCATTACTGCTAAAAGACGTAAATTGAAATAGAGGACCAATGACCTTGTAGTCCAACAGCAAGATCTGTTCTTGTCATCAGGAATGACTTTGCATAGAAAGAGCTTCCAGAAGCCAAGAAAACTTAAATGTTTTGGTTCTTATCTGGGTTTAAAGTCATGGGATTTATGATTCTTACTGATTTAAGTGCTTATAAAAATTTTGCCCTTGTGTATTAAAAAATGTGATCGATGGCCAAATACACTCAAAGTTTAGACATGTCCCTAAGTCTCTTTGATTTTAATGCAAATTGAGGGCCTAGAGGCTTTTGAAAATTCATTTAAACACTCAGTGCAGCTCAAAAACTGAAGTTTGAAACTTGTGAGAGTTGTATATAAAGAATTAACACAAACATTATGGACCTGAACCTTTGATACTTTGACAACTATAACATTAACTGCTTGTCAATGCTGAATATAGTTTCTTTTGAGATGACACAGATATCAGTGCTTCTGGGACTTTTTTTTTTTTTCTAAAAGCATGCCTTTTACTTTATTTCAGGATAACAAATTGATTCATTTAAGTTAGCCGGATAAATTACATGATGGACTTACTTAAATATTAATTTTCAATAATTAGGTTTTCAGCTTGTATCATTTCTGTTATCTGCTCTGCCAGCATGGAACTTTATGACTTAAATAAATAGTAATAGTTTAATTTGAAATATATTTCAATATAGTATTACTGTAACATGAGATTGAAAAGCTGTGAGGTAATTTGTATAAGTCAAGAAAAAAACCCAATGACTTAAATTAGCTTGCCAAGCACCTCTACTTACATTGCTTTAATTTGTACAGTTCGAGAAGGCAAAGGAGAAGGTAGCAGAGCAAAGCTCTACTGGGGTGGGTACTGTACCTGTGTGTGCAACGTGTTTGCAGTTACACTCATAGGGGGATTTATTTATACTTTCTTTCATGGCTGATGAGTGTGGAAGCAGGACACGCTGTAACTGAACAACACTATAGCTGCCTGAAGATGAGATGGGGAGTCTGACTGCATGGTTTGGATGTGGAAGGATCTGAAAATTTTCATATTAAAATTTTGTTATAAATTACTTTAAACAAGAAGAGCAGGTAGTGATGGCAAGAATCTTTGGTTATCAGTTTTGGGGCTGGATTTTCTGAAATAGCCATTGTCAGCTATTATACATAAATCCAAACAAACTCATTAATTGGATTCAATATGGCAAATATTTTCAGTTATAACGAACATTTCTGAAACATCCAAATTGTTTTGTCTGCACACGTAAGAAGCTAGCTGGAGGTGCTCAAGAAAGAGGTGGTCTTCCTGTAAGTCTGAGCGCTAGCAGGCTTACTTGGGGTGTGTGAAGATGGTCCACAGCCCCCTCCTTAGCCTGATAAGAAGAAAGTTTTACCATCTTCCAGGCAAGTGCTTTAAGCCTGGGGCTATCAAGCATTTCAAAATGGAGATTTCCTGGGAAAAAGACTCATCAGGCCAAGGGAAGGAATGATTCTATAGCTGTGTTATAGTATGAATAATACCTTATAAAAATGAAACATCTTATCTGTTTCAGTTCTGTGTCTCTGGACTGATGTCAGACCATTTGTCCTTCTGTTCCCTAACTCATCTTGCATGACCTTTTGAATAACGGCAAAAGAATATTGGTACTGCTCCAGTTTTCTGACGTTGACTCCAGTTATTAAAAAGTCTCAGTCAGAAAATAAAAACAATCACTGAAATCCTCTCAGAAACTCTTCTGGGAGTCCTGTATGGAATTTAAAAATATTTAACTCCAGTTAGCATATACTTTTTTGACATAATCTGTAGTTACCAGTCCACTCTGAAGAAGTTCATTCTCCTTATAAGATGGAGTATCTCATCCTTCTGAGACAGAAAACAGCAGTGCACTGAATAAGCCTTTTCCTCCATCTGTACTATTAAACATTTTCTTTTTGCTTTAGTCACTGCCAAATACACATACTTCCTTGATCTTCTCAGTTTTCTTTATCAATTTTGCCTAGGTTATTAATTTTAATTTATGTAGACCTTCTGTTTATTTCTCTTTCTCCTGTTGTAAATACAGTACTTTTCAGAATCACAGGGGAGCAGCTTTGCACAGAAGTACGGGAACTGCCTGATAACCTGATGGTTGCAACATCCTCCTGGGAGAGTGGGGCCTTTTTCCAAATCAGACTGACCGAGCACGTGAGCTGCAAGTGACCTTCGGTTATCAGATATAACCACAGCCATTTCCGGACCCAGTGGTTAGCCATCTCTCTGACTAACCTCTGCTCAAGTCCCAGCACATACAGCAGAAGGCCAAACAGAAGGGCTGTGGCTGGCAAATCACTGTGGTATTTGGACTGGAAACCTACCTAGAAGCTGAACCTTCCTTCCTGCTGATGGTGACTTGCAAGATGTTGTCTGACACCAATACTCGCCCATTTTGTTTTGCCTTCCCTAATTCTCTCCCTCAGCCTGCTCTCCCTCTCAATCCATGTGCCCTTTCATGCGATGGCACCAATATATTTATAGTTAACTTCCTTTGTGCTATTCTGTTTTATACAATGGGTCAATGAGGAGGAAATTACTGGAAATGGTGTACACATTTCAGCATGCCAGTTGCAGGAAAGGACGCTCAGCACATTTAGGTCTTCACCCATGCTCAAACCAAAGAGAGGAAATGATCTGCGATCTATGCTTTCCTTGTGAGCTCTGGCCACTATCGATTACTCTGTAGATGAAATACGTCCTGGTGTCAGCTTCTTTATCCAAATCACTTTATTGTTCTCTGGCTTATGGCAACAAAATAAAACCAAGGCAGGAAGTACCCAAAATGATAGTGGTATGAGTGCATATCATACTAGACCCCAAAAAAGTCTTTGTTGCACATGCAGAACTAACAGTGGTTTTGATGGTTTTCTAGAAAGAGGCATCGATAATATATGATAAAACTAGAGATAGAGTTTCATTTGGTGGGATCAGGAAGTGCTTTCAAAGTAGAAATATGTAGCATGGAAGAGAGGAGACATTAAATGAATATATTTTTATTGTACAGCTGGCTTTATAAAATGGCTTTGTAGTTTATTGGTTTGTGTCATGTGGCCCATTTCTGGCACTTTCTTTAGATGCTCCAGGGAGCTGTGTTCTCAAGTATCCTAATGTATTAATGACAGTTTGCATTGTTTTAGCGGGGCGCAGATGGAGGAGAGGACCACAACTAGGGCTTGTGACAGCCTGCATTATGTACATGAAAGAGTCCAGAAAAAGATATTTGTTGAATAAAATGTATGAATATGAAACTTGATCCAGAAAGGTTTTACATATTTACACTTAAAGACCTAAATGGACAAGAGCACAAAACACGCTATCTTGCCCTTTCAGTCAGAGAGAATATTATGGAAGTTGTCTGAACATATACTTCTGCCAGGAAAAAAATGAGTTCAAATCTACTATGTATTGTTGAGCTGTTGTATTTTCAAGTTTTATGTTAAGATTTGGTTGCAAGTTTGGAATTTTTTATTACTTGAGACAGTGAAGGGGGCGAGGTGTTTGCACTGAAAACTTCTGATGTCTAGTTGCTAGGATACCGCCTTTTTTTTCCCAAGTCTTTTATCAAGGAAAATGGAATATAATACTGTTTATTTTTGATTCTATCATGGATTTTGCTTCAAAATATTTACAGTCATGAAAACTGGTGAAGATTTCTTTAAATTCTGCTTTATTATTGATTTGCTGAAGCTCTCTGAGCAGTTCAGACTCAGTACCTGAACATAAAACAATGGCTAAGTTTTAGCCAAAAGTCAATTGTTTGTTGATATTTATATTTGGCAGACTACGTTTTGATATATGAAAAATAATTTTATCTATTCTGTTTGTACTTTCTAGGACCTTCTATAACTCGAATGTGCATTGTATAAATCCCAGAAGTGCATTTCAAAATTCATACAACCATTTTCTAAGCATTGAATTACTTCAAGGGGAGAGGAGGATCTTAGAATTTGTGCACATTTAGCAGACATTTACAATACTACAATAATCGTATTTGCAAAGAAAGTTGTTTCACAAATTTAAATGCATAAGATGAGTTGAAGTGATGAATTCAATGTTTTTATAATTGTCAAAATAAAAATAAGCAAGCATGACTATAAAATAAAATCCGTTAGGTTTTGAGTGGGTCAGGAGAGTAGAATCATAGAATGGTTTACGTTGGAAGGGACCTTTAAAGGTCATCTAGTCCAACCCACTGCTATGGGCAGGGACACCCTCCACTAGACCAAGCTGCCCAAAGCCCCATCCAACCTGGTCTTAAACACTTCCAGGGAGGGGGCACCCACAACTTCTCTGGGCAACCTGTTCCAGTGCCTCACCACCCTCACCCAAAAAAAAGTCTGCCTTATGTCCCATCTAGATCTACCTTCTTTCCATTTAAAACTGTTGCTCTTTGTCTTGTCACTGCAGGACCCGGTATAAACTCTCTATCTTTCTCATAATCCCCCCTTTGTATATTGAAAGGCCACAATAAGGTCTCCCCGGAGCTGCCTTCTCTCCAGGCTAAACAACTCAGGCTCTTCTTCACAGGTGAGGTGTTCCAGCCCTCTGATCATTTTCATGGATATATAAATAAGGAAAATCTACTTTCTTCCAAAAAAAACCCCTACATTTTGTTCTGATTCATTCATCATTAAAATATCTTCTGTGTTTTATATATAACTACATTTTTAACTGTTTCAGTATTGTATTTCATTTGAGTTTGTGTGAGTCTTTTCTAATTAGCATTACAGTTCAATTACTTAAAATTCTCCCAGAAGCAGCCCCAGCACCAGAAAGAGTACTAGGAAAACACCTATTTACAGATTTTAGTGCTATCTTGTAACATCAGAAAAACCTTTTAGCAAAACCAGCGGTGATGAAGTTGATTATTCTTCTTGCTCTAGGCCAAATCTTTGCATGAAAAGAGATACTGCTCCCAATCTGCTACACCACATTAATGAACTCACCTCACACGCTGAATGTTTTTGAAATGTCCATACAGAGGCTTCATTTAGCACTGATTGAATGACTTACTAAATGCATGTTTATGAATTTTGATTGTTTCTCACTTAGAAAAGCCCAGAGTGCTTTGCTATGTATCATGGCTTTTAGTGAAAATGTATAAAAACATGTTACTATTTTAGAAACAGTCCACTGGAGTAATGAAGAGATGTAAAAATGCTATAATAAGCATACTTATCCAACCAGCATAATTTATTTTATGTAAGCAGTCAAACCTTGCATCTTTAACAGCTTGTTTTAGCAACTTAATTAAGGTTGGATTTTCTAGTATTTGGATAGCTGTCCAAGTACAGTCACATAAGTCATGACACCACTTTGTTCACCCTTTGGTCTGAAAAGCTTTTAGACCATGTTAACAGGGAACCACATCTAAGCTTGTAAATCCTGCTTGGATGGGCTTCATAGAGAGGCTGAGAGGGTCAGCTTCTGAATCTCTGAACAACTTTGGGACAATAAAATCTTGTGCGATGCCAGGTCAGAATGTGAGTGGAGCTCATTTGTGACTGTCTGCATCTGACTGGGTGCACTTAGGAGAGTACAGCAAGTAAAACTGGGGGGGGCCTGTCAGCAGAGTAGCCCCGTGCTGTACTACCATTATCCCAAGATGATGTGTATCAACTGTGTTTCTGGATGCAATTTCTTGTCATAATTGAAACAGAGAAGATTTTTGGCCTATTTGTTTGATTCTCACCATGTACCTGTACTGCTCTGAATGCTCAGTGCATCTAGAGTCGCATGGCATCCATAAGCCCAGTGATATTTTTTCACACTGAGAGTTTTCCGACTGATTTACAGACATTTTTCGTTCTTCAGTAGTGAAAAGGAGCCAAAACATAACTAAGAATATAACCTGCTACCTTTTGTATCAGACGTGATCCAAGACACGATCATGCTTTCTGATGTGAAAGCTTGTATGGCACTCTCTAAGAAAAGATGTCCTGGCAAAACTCATGAAACAGCACCCTAGTATGCCCCAAGGTTCAACTGATTACAGCACCTTTTTTCACCATCTCTACCACATTGCTTGTTGTGCTGCTGTGCTCGTCACCACCTGTGCTTCACTCTAGATATAACTGTGTAGAAGCTGATGAAAGTCTTCTTACTTTGCTTCTCAAGAACGTGATGAGTTTTAGCTGGATAATGTTTGCAAGGTGTACTGTAGCTCTGGATAAAAATAGATCCTTTATAAATTCAAGACAGTAACATACATTTCACTGAAACCTTCAGTTGCAAATGCCTCAACTTAGAGTAGCTGCTTGTGTTTATATGATTTATGTGTGGACATTTAAACAAGGCATTATTTTCAGTATTGCTGGATGCTATTCTTAATTTAACAAAGCACCACAGCTGTGTATGATCTTCACGCTGACAGCCTCCGAGACATTTAAAGTAAGACCAACTGTTGAACCTCTGTGACACGTCTGTCAAGTGCAATGCAGAGCTCACTGAGGAAAAGAGGGGTCTTGAATCCTCTCTGGGTCCTTCCAGTTCAGAGGCTCTCAAAGGACTGAAGGATGTGACTTAGAAATAGTTCTTGGAAGCAGAGTACCAAGCACATATGATGGAAAAACCTCCAGGAGTGAGGAACAAAAGTTTTTACATCCTTTATGCTCTGTTGACTCTGGTTCCCAACATTAATGAGTTCAACTAGAGTTGAGGAACTTGTTCAATATTGCAGTCTCCAGAAGCTTACATTTCAACAAACATAAAATATGAACAAAGGAGACAAACAAAAAGAACAGAGAAAGGAAGGATATGGCTTCAAACAAATGAAGCCAATATAAGTCAAAATACAGCTAAAGAAAGAGAGGAAGAGTAAATCCTTTAAATAAGCAATATTAGCCACAAAGCCCCAAATGAACATGGGAAAAAAAAGAACAAACAGGAATTATTCATAAAAGCTCACACCCTCCTCTGGAGATTACAAACTCCTGAATATGCTGAGGCTCCACAGCCCCTACTTTTCTTAGCTGTAACCCCAGCACTAACCCTAACATCTGTGGTCATGCAGAGTGTGCTAATAGGCATTAATGGCCCTGAGTAGCCTCACCTGGGACCTTTGCCCACAGGGGGGCCCTGGGGCTCTTCCTAAACTCAGACCTGAGCTTGCAGCTTCTTCCTGAGCTATGCTGAGTCCATCTGTCTGTCTGTTCATCTCCATCTTCCTTGCTGGACTTTGGACTTGCATTGCAGGTAGTCTGTTGCTAGCCTTATCTCTTGAGTGGACCCTGCTGATTCATGCTGCAGCCTTACTGCTGGTCTCATCTCTAGCTGTTCTCCACTGGAGTGCCTGGATGGACCCTGTTTCCTGGACCCTGTTCTGCCCACAGTGTTCGTGTGCTGTGGGACTGTACCCTAGCCAGCGTGGGCACGGCCTTTGCTTGGGTTGTCCTTGGCTTGCCCTCACCTTGCAGAGCAGCCATGCCTATGCTGCTCCCTGACAGTGCTAAACGTAAGGGGCCTGGCACCCTGAGGCAGAAAGCATGAGGTATGATAGTCCCAAATCTGTTTCTCTAGAGCTTCAAAACAAAGTGCTTTCAAGGTCTAGTATTTCAGGGAGGAGGGGTGTTTTCTCAAAACAATCTGTGGGATGGCTGTTGGGACGTGTATAAGATCCAGCTCTTGGGAAGAGTCAAAGAATGATGAACTTATTGTGTGACTCAGGCTTTCAGCTTGAAAACAAATTGTACGTGTACCAGAGACTTGTGCAGGGGGAGGGGGGAATGGCATCCATTTTGTGAGATTTAGAAGTTTACCATATCTAAATTAGAACTCTTGCAGAGAGCTAAATTTCCTTCAGAATGAAACTGCTATTATGCGTCTGACTTGACAGAGCACTCAGCAGAGAAATGGCAAGGCTGAGAGCAGGGTCTGGAGGATCTCTGTGTTTGTCAGGTAGGCTGTTGGCCTGGGGAATATGGATAGACTCATCAGTATTCGTCTGGAGCGAGCAAGTATGTGAGCTGGTGGGAATCACAAGGCAGAATTTGAAAATAGTTTAATCTGGCAGAATTTCATTAAAATTGAAACATCTCTGGGAAATATTTAAACATAAATGGATAGGCAAATTGAGAATAGAAAAATGTTCAATAAAAATAGCAATGTTGTTGTTTTCCCCTCCAGTTGGCTCTACTGGTAATTCTCCTTGCATACCATGTAGTAGTAGTTGGTATGGTTCCATGTGGCTGTTTTTTTGGCTTGGGGTTTTTGGTTATTTTTAAATGTCTTTACTCAGAACTGTTGATGGTTATATTCAGAAAACAATATTCAAATAACTTGCAGTCTTAATCACTCAAGAGTTAAGAAATAGAATTAAGACTGTTGAGGCCATTATAGTTCAATCCCTGTGTACATTATGAGATAGTCTTTAATTACATGATCTCATTCTTTGTTTTCCCACAGGACCCTGCCTCATTCAGTGTGCAGGATGAACAGTGCTTGGAATGAATCAGCACAACACAATGAAAGAGTCTGTTATTTGCAAGACTCATCTCAGTTGTTGAGGAAGTTGGGATATGTATTTTGAATGAGTTGGGATGTCAAGAAAAGAAAGGATGGTCTTGTAGCTGAGGAAACTGTATGTTGCCCTGGAGAATGAGTTTCTGTTGCTGTCTTTGCCAAAAAGATCCTATGACAGACTGTTTTAGGGGAGAGAAAAAAAAATAAAACAAAAAAAACGCCTAAACCCCCAACTTTTCTCAGGTATCCATTAACTTTGAATACCTAATTTTCCTAGAAATCTGAGGGTATGGGTCCACATTCTGTACTACCAATATCAAACAAAATGTTGAATTCAGTGAGCACTGTTCATTCTTGCACCTTGGGGAAAATGTAGTGTGCAATCATAATTAAGAGCCATTTTGCTAGGGAGTTGTATAAATATGTCTTGTGCTTGCAATACTTCATATTCTGCACTCACCGCTCTTTGATGTATTAATAACAGAGTTATCTGTATACGCTGTATACACATATCTAACATTTAGTTAACTGCTAAATAGAAAACTAGAAAAAGTGACTAATAGTAAGTTAGTCTTCAGTATATATGGATATGAAATACTAGTGCAAACTACCTCACGTTTTAATTACAAATTTCCTAATTTATGATGATAGTTCGTGTTTATCTTCGACACCTAGCTGTACATCCTACTACAGTAGGTGCAAACTGTGAAGGGCTTTATTTCAAAATATTGCAAAAGAAAACATCTTGTATTTTCAGTTGTAAAGGATTAAGGGATCCTTTTAAAATCAGGGCCCAAATGAAACTGGTGTATCAGCTTTCACGTATTCAACTTGCATCTAGGCTGTTTTCATGTAACTCACTGTGGTTGTCCTTTCTATTTCCATTTTAACACCTATTTTTAGGCATCAGTTTAGGCAATGCTACAGTGATGTGACCAGAATTAATATTTCCTTATTCTAGAACAAAGTAGAAGTAATCCAGTTGGCCTCTGTTCCTGCATAACTAGGCCTTACTTCAGAAAGGCCTAATCAGCGAAGGGCAAGATCCACACTGTACTCGGAAGTTGGACTGCAAGTGCCAGTCTCCTCTGATGAATTATTGCCAAAATGTGAATATTTTTTCTCTAAATCATAGTATCATAAGACAAAATGTTTTTTTTCTTCTCTCAGACATCTTCAAACTCTATCACCCTCAGTAATACAAACAGGGTCTATGCCATAGCTTGCTTACAAGGGGATTCTCAACTTTCCAAGATATTACTAGTTTTTAGTCCTTATGCTTTGAAGTAACTGAACTGAAAATCACTGTGCTGTTTTACAGTGGAGAAAACCAGCTGAGAGTCACGAAACTTTACTCTTATTTTTGAAGTGTTGATCACAGCAAATGCTCCCATTCTTTCTTCACCTATTAAATGACAAAATGTAATGGCAATACATTAGTAGTCTAAAAATATAGTTTTTGCATGTGAGCACTTACCCAATCTGTCATTATTCTGCATTTTAGCAGTTCGTCTTAAGGATTTGAATATTAAAATCTTTTTTTCAGGGAGAGTTTGGATTTGGTGTTTCTTACAGCAAACAGTAAAGGGTCAGGTAACAAAAAGGGAGATAACTCTGATAGTTCTGCTGGATTCTAATATATTTTTGGAGTCATAAAAGGTTATCTTGCTTTTTAAGTAGTTATTCATTATAGAAGCTGGGTAAAATCATAAATGCATATCGGATGTTTTTACTTGAGTTTTTATTCACGGCAATCAACCCTAGTCCAGGATAATAAAAACTGAGCTTTATGAGAATATTCCAGGGTTGATGAGGGTCCGGATGTGGCTGTGATTGTGAGCATGGAATTATATGTACTCAGCACAGATGGGAAGGGGAATATCGCTGCCACTGCAGCACAAGTACACTGAGCCACAGAGGAGCAAATCCAGCTGAGTAAGTGAGGCTTCCAGCCAGGGGTGCTCTCACAAAAGCACAGCTGTGCTGTGTGCCATGTTCTAAGATATAGCTTAAATCAGACTCCTCCAAAGCAAGGATATTGAGTCTAGAGAGTAGAGAATGACTTTGAGAAGATCAGCTAAGCCATAGAGCTTACTCTGGGCTTATGCCTTACAGTACAAGCAACTTCTAACCTTCCAATAATCTACTGAATCTTATTTTAGAATCAAATTACAGTTTGGGGAAAAAAAAAAAATTAAGTGCTTGTCTACCTCATCTCCAGCTTCTCTCATTTAGTAAGAGTAATAACTACGGGTTGTTTCAAAATGTCAGAGCTGTCTGTTTCCTTAAATCTTTCTTTGGATAGGCTCTGAGAAGGGCTACTTTAATTTTTCCTATTTCCTGTATCAACTATAGCAATCTGATGTAATTCAGGTGGAGGACAGTATCTCTAAATCTGTCATGACAACAGAACTATGTTCAAATAAATGAATGCAAAAATAAGACTTAACCTTTTTGGCCCAGTGTTACCCAGAGATGTACAAAAGCAGAGATTGTGACAGATCAGGTGACATCAGCTTTTCCTTAACACTAATATTAGTAGCAAGCCTGGGATATAGAAAGTACTGTGCAATTCATTGCCTTCTTTTTGAATGATCAAATCTCTTTGTATGAGAAGGGCTATAAATACTCTCTTTGTTTATTCTGCAGCCCAAGGGCAAATCTATGATAGAGACAAGATTCTGCAGCCGCAGAGTTATAGAAAACTCAGCATTCTACTGTGCCATTAATAGGAGCCTCTAAGTACTTTCGAGATAACCTAAAAATAAGTCAGTACAGCTCTTCTCTTTTATAGACAAATTTATTAGAGACATGGTGGGAGGGGGCGAGAGAAGACAAAAATATATATGTAAACAAATCTTTAGAAGCAACATTTTCTGAAGAGTGAGTTTTATGCAAATATGCAGGTAAACCTTGCAGTTAAGTAAACGCCCAGTGTGAAATCCATGTCTAAATTGAAATGCAATCGCTTGAAAATGTCAGTTGTGAGCCAGCCAACACAGACAAGTTTCTGTAATCAAGGTGATTGTCACTTGTAGTGAAGAATGATAATTTCAGTGTAAAATGATTTTGAGGTTACTACTGCAAAAAAATCTCTCATCTGCTCCATTTCACTTAGAAATAGACCAACTAAAACTGTCCACAATCAATGGCTGTAAGCACCACTTGACTTTATCAACAGATAATTGTATAGCACCGAAGACAAACCTTGGTTCAAACCTGTAATGCAAGTGAAAGATTGAGCTACCGGCACCCCCCTGAGAGGTGGGGTCCAGCAACTCTTAGACCAGGCAGACAGGTCATATATTCTCTTTTGAACACCCTTTTTGAAAATTAGATGGGATTTCTTCCTTTGTTTTTCCTCCCGGGTGGCCATGTCAGAATCTCTCTCCTAGTTTTAATGTCATTCTCAAGCAGTTTGTAGCCATTTTTTCCTTGTGCTGATGCCATTTTTGTTACCTAGTTAATTTGTTTCCCGCTTCTTTTATAGGAAGCTAACATATCCCTTCTCATGATTTTGAACTAATCACTTAATAGTCTCCTGGAAGACAGGATCTCCATTGCTTTGATCAAAAGAATGGTCAGGAATATATGCACCATTTCAAATAATGTTCATCTATACTTGAGCTTGTAATAATGTCATCAATGTTGCTCTTTTTTTACTGGAAATATCTTGCCTCACAGATGCTTGGATTGTATTTCTCTTTGATGGGTATAAAAGGTTGATAATAATTTTGCTTGATTATTTAATCCATATCTCTCTTCGATCACTCTTTGTGCCTGAGATCCCAGAAAGACTTCTTGTTGTTACCCTTTATTTATGACCTTGCACTCTGTGCAATTGATTTTCATCCAATTACTATTACTTTGGCTCCCAAGGTCATTCACTTCTAGTACGATAGTACAGGTCCCTTCTGCATGGATAATTCATCTCAATAATGTACTATCAAGAGATCTCAGTGGCGTATTTTTAGTTTGTATGGTAAGTTTATGAATGAAAGTATCAAAAAATATTTGCCCTGTGGTGGCTTTTTGAGGAGTCCACCTAGAAAATTATAAGAATTTCTGGTCCAGTATTCCTCTACAGACTGCGTAAAGAAGGTAGATTCACAGTTTACTTAGCATCACTGAATTGTTGCTCCTTGCAACATTTGAGAAATACTTGCAAATGTTAAACAAGCCTTGTGTTTACATCAATAAGGATGATACTTATACAGAAAATAACTGGAATGGAATAAAAAGGTTTTAAAGCTGAAAACAGGTGCATAAGAAAACAATGTAGGCTTTTTCTGTTCATTTACTTTAGTTGCACCTACGCAATATAGTATTAAACCTCTTCGTCTGAAATGGGTAGTAAAAGAAACTGACAGCAGAAAAAATATCTTTTATTTGAAAAATGATAAGTCTGTGTTTCTTCTTTCTTTGAGAAGAAAAAAATACAGTTCTCTACAACAATATAAAGCAATGCTGACACCTACAGAGAATGTATGTAAATATCAACTTAGAATTTGCATTTTCTGTGAGAATTTCCAGAATTATTTGGTAAAAGAATGAATTATTTGAAGCAAGCTTTTATAACTGTTAAGAAAAATACATCTTTATCCTCTGCTTAGGCCAATCCTTGGTGAATCAGATAAAACTCTGAGCATAAACAAATGCTTGACAAATTACATCATTTACTTTCAGTAATGTACACTTCCAATTGCATAAAAATATTTTTTTTACAAATTGATTCATACAGCTGTAGAGGACCCAACAGCCGTGAACCAAGCCATCAACATGATGTACATTGCTGCACAGAACCAGGTTTACTGCCTCCAGTGGGCTGTTTCCCTTTCCCTCCCTCCCTCCCTGTGACACGACAGGATTATAGTAGTATTACTGGGGTTTGCAGCTTCTGTGCTCAGCCAAACAGGCCTATAAAAACCTCTGTGTAATAGATTGCCCATTTGTGGAGAAAAGTTAAAGAAAAATCAGCCTAACATATTGAGGAGAGATTACATAGAAGAGACATGGCTCTTATTGAGTATTTGTTCACCAATGTACTATTGTGGATTATGCAAGCTGTCATATTCACCACACTGGTGCAGAAAGGTGGACTCCTTTCCTTCAAAGCGTATGATAGATAGGTGTTGTAAATACATAGAAAAAACATGACTAACAATGAATTCTCTACACTATTCACTTTATCAGAGGCAATTTATAGGCTTGACAGAACCTTACATAAAATGGTGATTTAGCAAAGTGACCAAGGGATAGGAGGCACTAAGCCATTTAGAAGCAGCTTTGGAAAAATGGGAGATGGCAATTGTGGGCTGTCCAACATGCATGTTATCCATGCTCCTGTCGCTCAAATATCTGGGAGAATTTCAAATATCTGGGAGAATTTCAACTCCCAAAGAAAATTCTTTGAGAAAGTTCAAAGTAGGTTTTCAGATTTGAACTGCTGAAGATCTTTGAAAATTTTAGTTTTGGTTCTAAGTATGGCTTGGACCCAATTCAACTTGTGAGCAAATGGAAACTAGGAAGACTGAACAGCTAGAAAGCTTGCCTTTGAGTTTAGAGGATTTTTAACCATAGAGTGCTACAAATTAGAAGGCAATACTATTCATTAAAGGCAAGTCATAATTATTTTGATGTAAAAAGCTGAATAAAAAGCCCTTGTTCTAGGCCTCGATGGCTTCTTTGGAAATTAATATATCACAAGATATTATTAATGGGTGTCTTTGAAAAGCAGGTACACTTAATATTCTAGAATCTTTGCATCTGATAGATAACAGTGCTTTACCAGTCACTGTAAAGATTTGTCCATTGAGAAATGAACTATTTGGACTAGTTAGTGTACCTTCATTTCTACTGGACAATCACAATATTAATATTCTGGCATGTTTATTTTTCAGCATTAGGTAGAATTTTTTATGTGTTTCATAAATTGTAAGAATGAAAACAGCAGACTTGCCCCTTTCATACAAAAACTGTGGAAAGTGTGTGTATACTATGTCTAAGTGCATAAACCAGTTTGATATATAATATTATGTGTATATACAGACACACATTCCAATGTATGTATATGAATACCAAGTTGATCTTAGTTGAGGGAACTGAACCAAGTTAAGAAATATTCTTTCCTCTTCAATAACTGCATGTTTATGTTTTCAGGTTTTAATTCATGCATGTGTTTAGAACAGCATAGTGTGTTTTAAACACCATTGTTCTGGTGGATCTGATCATGATGACAACAGCAAAAAGCTTAGCTTGCAGTTTCGAATGCTGTGAGATTACCTTCTCACCAACGTTTTCCTAACACCAGCAGGCAAACAAATATTGTTTCCATACTGATCGCTGTTCTTTGCAAAGGCTTAGGCCTTACACGTACATAGTTAAGTAGAAAAGCTCACTGAAGTGTAGCTGCAATTTTTTTTATTTATTTTTTTTTTGTAGCATGTAGAAGATGGATGCTGTCTCTCACCTCTCCCTCCCTTGCCAGGAGAGTTTACACAAACAGCAGCTTTTCGTGGAGCTGCAACACAATCAGCACATTGTTTCAAAGCAACCAAAGGCAACGCGTTATTATGGTTTTTATAGCAGCGTTTCAGCCAGCTAACGGTGCAAACGGAAATCCCTAGAGGTATGTTTTCCCCGTGCCCTGGAAACACTCCGCCTCTTGCAAGAGCCCGACGGCGCTGGCAGCTCCGGGGCGCCCGGACCCCGCGGGACTAGGGGCCGGGGCCGGGGCTGGGGCTGGGGAGGCGGCGGCGGCTGCTGCCCGGCCGCCTTGGCTCTCACTAGGGGTCGCAGGATGCCAAAAAATCGCAACCTGCTGGCGAGGGCAAGGACGCCAGACCTGCCGGCGAGTTGCCTTGAATGCCATGGCCTGCGGGCTGAGGGGGATCCGTGGGAAAACACGCGGGAGCCGCCGCCGTGGGGCCGTGTATTGCCCTGGTCGCTTGCTAGAAACGAGGTTTGCTCGGGACAGGAGGCTTACGTCTGGGAAGACAACGGCATCTAATTGTTATTAAATACATGTGTCAGGTAATCCATAAGAAAGGCCTAATGCTGGTACAGGTGAGATTATTTTTGTTGCAGAGCTTAATCTGGATATTAACTGGAGACTCGGCCAGGCAGCGTTTTCTACATTATGCTTATTAAATGATTGCTCTTGAGAATGAATAATAAACTTTATTTGTAAGTACCAGTCTCTTCTTCCACAGTGAAGTCCTTGAGCTGCTACTGGTGTTTCAGCACTTCTCTAACAAACTACCTGATTAACTTAATTATGTCTGCACTGTCTGAAAGACTACATTAAAAATGTAGTTTATACCAACAATACTCCTCGTGAAAATCCTGATAGTAAAATATAATTGCAGGCTGAGTTTCAGAAGAGAGCTTTTTTCATCTAGTTTGCCACTGCTTTTTAAACCAAACCTCAGGCATGTTTCTATGTCGTTATTTCCCAAACAGTCAAATATTCTGTTACTGTGGTGACAGGATGGAAGTTAGAGAAAGAAATGTAACAAGTGATAACAACAAAAGATCCAAATTTACTGATGGAGGCAACTGGCAAACTGGTCTGTTCATTAAAGTAAATGGAACTTGGACAGGAGTAAGGAACTCATTACAAATGTATCAAGCAGCCTTATTCTGAGTCAAGTGGAATATGCAAATATAAAAATTTGTATTCAATAAATAGTTTAACATTTGACACCAATTGAAATAATTTCTTATAAATATAAAAATAAAAATGAACAGACAGTACTGATTTCCAAAGAGAGTTGAGTGAAAAGGTAATGGCTTTCCGCAGATTTATGTACGCATTCAGAGAGAAGAAAAACAGGCTTCGGAAGGAGAAGTAGTAGTAAAAGACCTTTTCACAAATTGAAGACCATTTGAATCATCTAGAAGTCGTGAGCTATCACTGCAGGACAGTTAACTCTTAAACCACAAAGACTTCTGTTTTCCCTGTTAGCATTTTGTGCAAATTTGAGGGTTTATATTACAACTTCTTTAATACAGGGATTTTGATAATAATGTCTTATTACATTTATCTGCAATGTCTGTCCTGCAAATTGCTACTGGCAATTTATGTCACTTGCTGAAAAAGAGGATCCACATAGATACCAGTTAGCTTATGGTAGACTGAGTTAGTATATTTTTAGTTGTTGGGAATTAAGTACAGTTTTTATATGGTAAGTGCATTTTTTTTTTTAACAAATAAAATGCACACGCAGACACAAACTTAAAAAAATCTTAGCTGTTGTGGCAGTTCTACATAATAATAAACACAAATACAAACATATACCTTGATTCTTATGCTCCATATTTGAAGATTTTGAGTTGTTCATACATGCAATGTTTCAAATCTGTAGTCACAAAGTAAAGACCTCAGTGCCTAATCTGAAAAGGGCACTCCTGCCAGCACAAGGGAAACCAAAACCTAGATGCCTGGAGTGTGTTTAGTAAATCTGCCTCTTCAGATCTGCAGCACATGCAGAAAGTAAATCTATGCTGCTTTTGCAGTGAGACTGGACTCTGTTATATGCAAGACAGACCTGTGCCTGGGACTTATTTTGTGCTTCTCTTGGAAGGATGAAAAACTTATGCAAATGGTGGTTCTATGTTCTTGTTTAATTTTGGAAGTGTTTTGATCTCAGACTTTAGGTTGAGTCCTTTATATTGTGAGAGTGTGTGCGTGTACACATACGTGTGCACGGAATTCCCAGTAACTACCTCTAGTCAGTGATCTGTGACATCACTAGTATTGCAAATTGTATAGCGTTGAGAGGAGGGGGCAAAAAATGAATTGCAAGGGCTTAGTTCTGTTACTGCTCTGAGGGAAAACTCTACTGAAATGGCTGCAAGTTGAGCTCAGATTCTAATGCATATGTATATTCTGTATATATGTGTAATTGCTGTAAAATATGTATTTACAGCAAATATTGATGTTTGCACAATAGTGTCACCTTGGTGAGTGAAAGAGCATCCATCTTTAAAATACAACATAATCCCTGCATCCTTCAGACAGAGGTTATTAATTATTGCTGCATGGTGCATCAGTGTCATCTTTTAAAAGAAGCTTATGCTGTATAGTCTAGGAAAATGTTCTATTGTAGCAAAGAAGAATTGGTAATAAGCACAGTACAAAATAATTTTGGAGAGAGCTGGATAATGTGAATGCAATTAAATTAGTTTTTCCCTAGATGTTTATGACCTTATGCCACTGAAGATTAGAAGAAGGTACTAGCTAAGCCACAATATAGGTATATGAGGAGTTTTTTGATAGCTGCACCATAAAATTCAGTGGGTGTGATACAACCTGTATTAATGAAATATATGCTAGACAATGCTGAAAGGGATAAAGTTCTTTGCCATGTACAGAACTGATGTAAATATTACTGCAAATAAAACAAGGCTAATAACTACAGGACAACATTGCTGTCATTGATAGTTCCTCTATCATACTTTCTTGCTGCTTTCTGTAAGACAGTTGCTATTCTTCCTCCTGGGAGTTGGTGATATGCCTTACTTACTTTCAGTGATCCATAAAGAACACATTGTGTCTCATGGAGAAAACCCAATTACAGCAGCATTCCTCTGTTTGCTTTGATTCCTTACCTCTAGTCTCAATGTTACGTGTTTTCTGCGTTAAGTGCCAGAGAGGTTATCGTAAGTGATAAATGACAATGATGTAAAATAAAACAGGGGTTTTCATCTGAGTGGTATATGGCTCAAAACGGTGAATCCTGTTCTGCAAGATGCTGAGCTGCTTCATCTTCTAGGAATGAATGGAAGATCAAAATGCTCAGCAGTCACTCAAGATCAGGCTCATTAGAGGCTTTCTGCTGCCAAAAATCAGCCGCTGACTCCCAGCTATGTGACAGTATGCTGAATACCGGAGGGTAAGATTAACCCTGTACGCCTAGTCAACCTAATAACAAATGTCGCTTCTCAGTCTAACAGCAACATGTGTTCACAGATGAAGGGTGAACAGACCTAGGAGTAGTATTATCATTGTTATAGTTTTATACTTACAATATCATATAATTGCCAAAGAAACTACGTTCACCGGCCACCAGTGTCTAGTGATGACTGATAAGTGATCCTGTTCAGCTCCTATGTAAGTCAAACGCAAGTTTGCTGTCGACTTTGACAAGGAGCAGCCTCTTATACAGTTGAGAACTGAATCCTGAATGCTTTACCAACTTGTAAAAATAAACTACAAACTTCAAAACAAACAGCTTTTAGCTGTTTTTTGCATGCTAGACAATAAAGCAAACCAAACAAAATTAAGTTGGCAAACATCTAATGTCAGTTTTTCATCTGGCAGTCTCTATCTTCTGAACTGTAAGCTAAGCTCAAAGCTCATAGACTTTGTTTTTTAATTAAGAGGAGGAGGGCAGGATGCCTCCCAATACTTGGAATGCAGCTGGTTTCAGACAAGTGAATATTTAATATGACCTCCTATACTAACCTCCTATACTTTCTAGCTTTGAACATTGCTTTAACAATTAAGCTCTTCTGGCTCTGTGTTTAAATAGCTGTCCACAGCTACTGCAAATTGATTTATTGCTTGATGAGGATCAGGGATGCTGAGCAAACACAGAACAGTTTCTAATTTAAGTAGTGCACCACTGGTTTTGTTGTTGTTGCTTGATTACTTGTTTTAACATCAGTATGTGTTCTCAATCTAGTTCTATGCTCTTCTGCAGTTTTTAGAGCATTAAAAATGGAGAAGGCATAACACACATGATGTTAGAGTCTAGTTGGGTATCTAACGTTAAAATTCCCTAACACTGTCTGCCGATAGATACCAAGTTGCTTACATACCTTTGCTTAATTGTAAAGGTTCGGTATGACATTTTCCATGCTAGGTATCTGCTGAAAGCTGAGTTTTAGTTTTAATTTCTTGTTCTTCAACCTTTCTCTTAGAATATTAGCTTAAATAATCCAGGTATATGAAAATGAAACTTGCAAATATACGAGTTTGCTCCTAATTAAAAACCATCGTGGTATTTTTGGAAGGGCTTCAGTATGCTCAGCCTGTAGGAAATATAGTTAAATCTTGAGCAGAACAGAAAGGAGGAGAGTATCAGCCCTCATGTCGAGGGATGTATCCTTTTTTTTTCCTTTACTATGGACTTGAACATCATCACAGTCAGCCATGAATACGTGCAGTTTTAGCAGCTCTCTTACCTGAGCGTCTCACCTGCAATAACATTCTACATGATCATTTTGGGCTGTGACTTGCTTGGATCTGGAACTTAATTGAGAAGAAGCGATGATTTCACATGCTTAATGCACCTCAGTTGTACCTGCGGGATGAGGAGGGAAAGTCTCTCTGACCCGAAGAGATGGGGTAGAAGAACTGATCTTGCAGCATGGTAAAGTCAGTACAAAGCTCCTGAGAAATTGCACGTGGAATGTGATTAGGAGAAATCAGCAATGGGAATGGTGAACGTATTTGGGGACAATGAAATTGTTTGCATAAGAAAACTAGGCCTGAGCAGTAACAGAGTGAAAGGAAAGAGGGAGGTGGAGGGTTGCAGACAAGCAAAACTGCCCGAACAGCAGCGTAAGGGCTGGAGCTGGGATAACTGTAACGGGGAAATAAGGTCAAGGAGCAACACCAACTTTGTGATGCTTACCTGGAGTAAAGAACAGACAAGGAAGGTGAATGTCAGCATAACTAGAGGTTGAATCAGGTGAGAAGGCATAGGAAAAGGATCAAGTAGATAATGGGACTGAAAATGGAATAACAACAAAAAAATCCTGCACAGCTGAAGGTGAATCTGAGAGTGAGGAGTCCCAGAATAACATTAAAGAAAAGTGCAACTAGGACAGCTGGAACTGGGAAGAGAATCAAACACTAGCAAAAAAAAAACAAAACTGGATGAACAGCCAAGACTGAAGAGAGAATGAAGACAGGTTAGAAATAATATGCCAAGATGAGGCAAAACATGGACATGGGAAACAAGCAGATGGGACCGCGCTATTGAAAAACATCCTCTCCCAGAGGCTGGAAGGGATCCTAAGATTCCCTGTCCCTCTTCTGCAGTAATAACTTTGAAATCCAGTGGTGAAGAGAGATGCATCTTTTCAAATGCTGGGCCATACATGGGGCTACCTACTTGTGCTAACAGGTACTGTGCAGAGGACCAAAAGATTCCAAGCGGTGAGTGAATTATCTGCGTGCCTTTAATGATGTGGCTGTTGAATTATCTGTGTGCCTTTAATCATGTGGCTGTTGCTGGCAGGAGTCTGGTCACGTTTATTCTAGAAACTGAAGGAAGTATTGACAAAAAGGAATTATGGAAAGAGAAATGGTGCCTAAAATCTAGAGAGCGCTGAATGGCTTGAAATTTGAGTCTTAGCCCTTGCCTCTGCCACGGAGTTCCTTGATAAAGCTGGTTCAAGGCTTTTAAATTACACTTCTTGCTAATTATTTGCTTCTCATTTTCAGATGCCTGAAAACTCCAGGACTTGATTAGAAGTAGACCTGGATACTCGGTGAGTAAAATTACTGCAACTGAAACCAGTAGGAACTGGGCCTAAAAGAAATAAGGCTTTATATAGTGCCAAGTCCTGACAGGTCTACAAGTGATATCTTGTAGGCGATCTGTAACTGCTTCCCATGTGCAATATTCATATCCCCTCACAATATCCCCTCATCTGAGGGATGTATTATGAAATGAAACTAATTAATATTTTTGAAGCACATGAATACTGTAGCAACAAGCTCCATAAAAAGCCCATGAGGAAATTAATAACTGTGTGCAGAGTAGGATCTGAATAAGTGTGTAATGAATAAAGCATGGGGCATGCTTTCAAAAATAAACAGAAAACATAACATTGAAGGGCTTCTTGTTAATTAAGCACAGAGATCTGTAGGAAAAAATCTATGTGAACATACAGTGCACAACTTTCATAATACATGAGTAGATGTGGGAGAGAAAGGAGAAGTAACGTTTCACAGGTGAGCTCACTGTTCTTAAGATCATGAGTGCTTGATTTTTAACTTCAAACATTTAGTTTATATAGTTTACTCGGTATATATATTTTCATGATTGCGTATATGCCTGTTTGTCTATTACTGTAGACAGTCTATTTGCCACAATGCACTTTCAGCTTCAGCATTTCCCTACTGAATAACAATTTGGGGAACTGGGACCTACTTAAACCTAGTTTCAGCTGTTTCAGAAGTGCTGTGGGTACCTTAGAGACAAGGAATGGGTTTATCAGGAGATGAAAGCAGGAAGGTAACCAGCTCCTGCTGAACTTCCACTGCGTTAGCCTCCTGACAAATCCCGCGAGTCCCAGTCCCAAGGAGCTGGCCAGCCATGGTCTTCAGCCTTCAAAGCCTTAGGCATGTGCTGAGCTTGATGTTTGTGAATAAGCCCATTGTGTCCACCCACCTAAAACTCCACACGAGATGGAGGCCTAAGCAGGAGACAGATAGCCAAAGAATGAGGAGGAGGTGTGAGCAACGATGTTTCAGATGTGGCTTTTTTAGTTCTGTGATTGTGTCTGTCTTTCTTACGTGCTTGTCCTTTTTTTAAAGGTTTTTTTTTTTTTTTTTTTTTAAGTTTTGTGTGTGTGTGTGGGAAGAGCTGAAAAGCCTCCAGATTCCTGGATTTAAAAAAAAATAAAAATAAAATACTACCACCACTTTTAACATAACTGCATTTACCATTATTTGTAATGTCCCTGTAATATACCCCCAAACCAGGAAATTTAAAGGAAAAGGGAAAATGCTTGGAGTTTTTGTTGTTGCTGGTTTTGTGTTCCTTTGGTTGGTTTCCTTCCAGCTTAAGCATTCTGTCTTCCTGGCTATGTGTTCGTTTCTTTGGAAACGGCTGTAGGATGGATTTTTTGATTGACTGTGTTGTCAGATGGATTATCAGAGTTGTGAGCTTTTTGGAATGGTAGACATGAATGTGTGATAAGAAAAAAATATTTTGTACTTAAAATGTTTCAAAATTTTGCATCATGAAAGAAGCTAGATTGAATATTTAACAGGTTACTTAGGGAAAAAGTTTATTTAAAAAAATGTCAATTGATTTGTTACTAGGAAAAAATTTCTCTTAATATGAGGAAAGCATTTTATTAATATGGCTGATGGGAATATTAATACCCAAGCAACGTAGAACAGTTTCTGCAGAGCTGCAACACTTATTTTAAATAGTAATTCTAACATTTAGCTGCTCTGGATTACAAGCAGAAAACAGCTTTTACCCTGACCTATACACACATTTATTTGTTCCAGCACTTATGTGCCCAGATTTCTGCACGATTCCCATCTAGCGTTTCTGAGTTTGTTTCCTGCCTTAGTCAGGGCTCTGCAAGGCCAGCTGTCCTCAAGGCTGCAAGCGGTCGGTGCTGCTCTGCTCGTGCTGGTGATGCCGAGGTCGGGGGCAGATTGCCGGCCTGAGTCTGAGAGTGACGTCAGTGCCTACCTTGCTGGGAGAGGTAATCTCCCACTGGTGAGAGACTCTCATAATCTCCTCACTGGGGAGACTGGCGTGTTAAGGATCGCACGTTGTACATTCCTCTTCTGGGGCTGTAAAGCAATCGGCAAAGTCAGTGTTTCTAAAGCTCTGTTGACAATCGTGTGCTTGTTAGACAGAGGTTGTTTCTTCTTGGGGTTGAGGTGCATAGGCACAAGAAAGAAAAGTAACTTTTAAAAGGTGTGCATGCATGAAACAAGATGGAGCAGAATAACAAAACCAGGTCAGGGAGGTCCAATATGTGAAATAAGCATGCAATTAATGACACTAAGATAAACGATCTCCTTTGTGCACATAAAAATATCACAGAAAATAGATTTCAGATTGGATCAAACTGGTTTCTTCAGCAAAACACAGCCCACCAAACCATGACACAGTGCAAGTGAAGGTAGTCATCAGCCCCGACACTGCTCTGATGGGTTGACAGGGAAGGGTCTCTGATAACTTCCTTGGGAGTCAGTTCCAAGTGTCTGGAGTGGTTGGTCACAGAAATGACATTGAGGAAGAGGGGAAAGGAACAGGCCACAAGTTTCTCAGGCTTTTCTGTGATCTGGTGTGTGATGCTTTTTGCGAGCACAGCAAACTGAACTGCTGGGACAGAGAACAGTTATTCCTTACTGAAGGCTGCAGCCTTTCAGTGGCAGCTACTCATTCCTTGGCTTTCACCTTTGGAGCAACAAGATTGACTTGGGAGTAACATGGACACAACCTAGATGCCAAAAACGTAAGGAAGCACAACACACGGACGCTTCAAAGACATTGATGTTACTCAGTGCTAGACTCCTTAATATGCTCTGTTACTAAGCGGTTATTAGCTCTGTCTTAACCGACCTTTCCAGTTTAAACTGTATACGCTGCTGTATGGACTGCTGAGAGTGCCTACCTATAGCAACACTACAACCCTTCCCTGGCGGGAGGGCAGGCACAGAGGGAGCGACTTCGGGCAGGCAGGACAGTTTTTGTCTCGCCTCCCCCCTCCCCACCCCGTTTTCGGGAGCAGCTCAGCCTCGATAGCAAGCTGTGCCTACCCGCAGCTTGCGTAATTGCCTTTCACCGCACCCCAGCCCCCCACCTCCGCCGCGGCACCTGGGGCGGCGCGGACGGCCCGCGCCCGCGGAGGGCAGAGGCGCGCAGGGCGGCTGCCCGGGAGGCGCTGCGCCCCGAGGCAGCGGTGAGGGGCGCGCCGCGCCGCCGGCTCTGCCTGCGCTCCTGGCACAGCCGGGGGAAGGGACTATCTCCGGATTTCCACCCCTGCGACAGGGGGGAAGGAGGCCGGGAAGTGCTGCGGGGAGAGAGCGCCTGTGCGGGCTCGGACGTGAGAGAAAGACGCAGCCACTTCTTCGCGGCAGCCCTTTCAAAAGTCCGTGTTAAATGTGACACCCCGGCGAAACGGGAGCAGGAGAAACTCCCCGCTACCCACCCCCCGTCCCCCCCACCCCCCTTTTCCATGGAAACTCGTAAAAGGAGGAGGAGTAGAGTTTGCTACGGGAAAGTCTCACCTTGGTCTTAAACAGTTTCAGGCGTTTCTGCAGGACCGGAGCTGCCCGTCTCGGGGGAGGGGAGGAGGCAGGGAGGGAGGGAGGGAAATCTTTAGTTACCTACCTACATACATTTTTTTTTTTTTTCCGCTTGATCTTATTTTATTCCAGCAGCACGTCTCTCCACCCCTCCTCCCTCCTCCCCCTCCAGGTTGATCGGCTGAAATGAGGCTTTGCGCGCTGATCCCTTCTCGGGCTTTAAAACAAAACCCGGCCCCGCGCAGCCGGCAGCGGCTCGGGGCGCCTCGGCGCTGAAGCGCGGCGGGGCGAAGCAGGATACCGCGGAGCGGGGCGGCGGCTCCCGCGGAAACTTCGCTTGGAAAATAAACCTCCGCCACTTTCCTGGAGGTCCACGTGAGAACAGGAAAGCCCGACTGCAAGATTTCAGAGCTGCTGCTGCCTGCTACAATTTTACTTTTTGTTTGCCTTGATTATTTTTTTTTTCTGTTTGTTTGTTCTTACTTTCATTTTGGAACCGGTTCCCAGCTGCTTGGCTGAACTTCTGGAGACCAATGGACCTTTTATATTGCCTTCCTCTGTTTTAAACAAACTATGGACGCTTAAACTTTTCTCTTTCCCCCTCCCCCTCGCTCCTTAACCCCCACCCGTCAGCTCATGGGGCTAACACTGCAAAGCAGCCGCAGCAGAGGGAGAAATACACAGCCACTGATTTATTTTCCCGTCTCCTAAATTGCAGTTAATTCTTCTCATCGTCCTCCTCATCACCCATTCTCTCGAGCTTTTTTGGCTGCCGGCTGTCGATCTGTGCATTGTTTTATCTGATCTTGATTCTTTTGTTGTTGTTGTTTAAATGCCATGCATTGCTTATCTAGAGAGAAAGCTATATGGAGATAGAGGCATATAGTGAATGCGCGTGTTTCCATAAGACTATCAAGGGAGCAGATCAGAAGCAGCCCGGATCCTGACCCTGACTGTATGAATAAGTAAGCAGGATGCTGACGACTGTGTGTTAGTTGCCTGTAAGGTTTTCGTAAGTTAAAGGGGGACGGAGGAGGGGGGGGCACAGCCAAGAGACAGAGCTTAGAGTAAGTCTTTGTGCGGAGCGAGGGAAGCTCTGACACTTTGCTCTGCTCCCTCCAGCGTAGCTGCTGCCTCTCATCACTACGGTTCCGCGGTTTGCTCTAGTGCACCCCACCCCCCCGCTCCCTTTTCTTTCCTTCCTTCTTTCTTTCTCTTTCCCCCTCTCCCCGTGGTAGTTTGCTGATGTGCAGCCCGGATCCATCTTCTGCCAGCAGCAGCGGGACCGGGGTCGGCGGCGCGGCGGGCGCGGGGCGGGGCGCGGGCAGCGGCCGCCGCCGCCTCCTCCTCCTCCTCCTCCGCGGGAAGTTTGGCTGGGGTTTAACAGAGGCGAGGGGACGCCCTGACAGACAGGATCTCCCGGCCTGAGTCCACCCCCTGCGCCCACCCACACATCCAGCGACTTCTCCCCGGCGAGGTGGCGGGCTGGGGGCAGGAGGGGCAGCGGCTCTAATGCTCCTCACTCTGTGTTGCACCCGTCTGACCGGGGCTACCTAGGGAGCACCGTCTCTCAGAAGAACCTCCAGGTGGAGAAGGAAAAAAAAAAAAAACCCTAAACCCAAAAGAACCAAACCAAAACCCAAAACCAGCCCCCCTTCCCAAACCTGTGGTTCCTCCATCCCTCACCCTCCTTTCCCAAGCCGGCGTGGACAGCTGAACCGGCCGCCTAATTCATCCGCACCCTGCCCACCACCTCTCTGCCCGAGGGAGGATGAAAATGCTTTGCTGGAGGATGGCACTGTGGCTGGCCGGGTGGACTGTCTGTGGGAAGCCTTCCTCTTGCTCTGGCCTTGATTATGACTACACTTACGATTTCACTGAGGAGGATAAAGCTGAGGCGATAGATTATAAGGATCCTTGCAAAGCCGGTAAGTGACTTCCACGTCTAATACAGCTTCCCCACCCCCTCCCCAGATGGTGACTTTGGCTCTGCTTTATTTNCCCGCAGGCGGCGCCGGAGGGTGGTGGCTCCTCCCGGGGCCCAGCCCGCCCCCGCGGCCGGAGCGGGTGCCGCCTCTCGCCTTCCTCCGTCTGCAACCTGTCGTTCCCGGTCAGGCACCCGTCGCTCTTGGGGGATAGGATAAGTGCGGGAGAGGGGGGTGCGTGGGGGCTAACGAGCTGCTGGGTTTTCAGCCGTGCAAATCCACGCGTGCGTTGTCTGTGCACGCAACTATACGTGGTGCGGTTTGGTCCTGCGCAGCCTGCGCTGTGGGACCGCTGCGGTGCCCCCCCGCTCGCTCTGTGCTTGACCGGCCCGTTTCTAAACTGCGTGGGAAGAGTTGAGTTGTAGCCTCTTCTCACCTTGCAGAGCAAATGAGAACTTTTCTAGGACGTGCATCTTGACGATTTAGGACGTCAGCCTCCTTGAATGCCAGGTACAATTATTCAGCCATTAAAGTTATCGGCAACCAGAACTGACCTCAGGAAACGGGTTCACTGGTATTTCAGTAGACAAGTGTATCTCAATGATGCCTTTTTTTTGTTTTTTTCTTCCTTCCCCAAAATGTGTTATGGACAACAGTGGTGGTCCATTCCCGGCAGCTCTATTGTTAAGTAAGTCCTCAAGTTTTCCAGCAGCCTCCTTTGCATTAATTAGTTATTTCATATTCTGAAAACTAGTTCAGCCAAAGGTTGTGTTCACTATGTCTGTGTGGTTTTGTTTAATTTATTGAGGAGAATGTGGTGAACNCGGCCGCCTAATTCATCCGCACCCTGCCCACCACCTCTCTGCCCGAGGGAGGATGAAAATGCTTTGCTGGAGGATGGCACTGTGGCTGGCCGGGTGGACTGTCTGTGGGAAGCCTTCCTCTTGCTCTGGCCTTGATTATGACTACACTTACGATTTCACTGAGGAGGATAAAGCTGAGGCGATAGATTATAAGGATCCTTGCAAAGCCGGTAAGTGACTTCCACGTCTAATACAGCTTCCCCACCCCCTCCCCAGATGGTGACTTTGGCTCTGCTTTATTTACGGCCGTGTGCGTTAGGGGGGAGTCCCGGGCTCACCTGCTCCCTCCCGGGACAGCAGTGACAAGCGGAGCCGGCGAGTCCTGCCCCCGGCTTCCCTCACCTGGGGAAGGTACCCGGGACCCGCTTTTCTGGGACTTCCCACTTCCCTACCGCCTCCAGCTTGGGTGGGAGAGGGGCGCGGCGGCGGGCAGGGCTGCACCGGTCGCCTCCGCTCCGGGTCCCCGGCGGCGTCGTGCCGGCCGCGGAGCCCCTCCGGGTCTCCGCNGAATGCCAGGTACAATTATTCAGCCATTAAAGTTATCGGCAACCAGAACTGACCTCAGGAAACGGGTTCACTGGTATTTCAGTAGACAAGTGTATCTCAATGATGCCTTTTTTTTTTTTTTAATTTTTTTTCTTCCTTCCCCAAAATGTGTTATGGACAACAGTGGTGGTCCATTCCCGGCAGCTCTATTGTTAAGTAAGTCCTCAAGTTTTCCAGCAGCCTCCTTTGCATTAATTAGTTATTTCATATTCTGAAAACTAGTTCAGCCAAAGGTTGTGTTCACTATGTCTGTGTGGTTTTGTTTAATTTATTGAGGAGAATGTGGTGAACATATATGCCAAATATGCAGACACTATGTTTTTCTAATCACAAAAATATTTTGTTCCTAAGTGTGAATTGTTAGGTCTTACTTGCTTACAACTGAGGAATGCTCCAGTTCAAAAAGAGCAGAAGCAACCGCAAGCAAAACATTATTTTTTCCCAATTAGCACTCACAAATAAATATATATATATATAAGTAACTGGTCATACTGAACTCTTCTGGTCTGTAATTCTTTAGGGAGATTCATATGCATCGCTTCATATAATGAGAAATGTGTATTTACTCTCGGTTTGCTCTGGGATTTTTTTTAGTACTTGTCTCATAGTGGGAATAATTAAAAATTATAATTTATGATACTAAGTGTTTTAAGGTTACGCATGAGACAAAGACAACAGTAAGGGACTGTGCAATATGATCAGTGTTGACAATTCTCTGCCATCATTTTGTTTTGTTTGGAGAAAGAAACATTTGTTTGGTAAGTTTGGCCCATTGAAATATTTTATGGAAATTCTTACTGGTGCTGCTTCTTCACAAGGTACTTAGATACTACTGTGACAAGAGACAGGTAGATACATGAAGAGTTAGTTGTGTGTAGTTCCTGCCAATGTAAAAAGCAATCACTTTAAGGTTTTCTATTCAGTAAATAGCTCATTCTTTTTTATTTTTTTTGAGAAATGAAAATGTATGTCACTGCTGCACACTGGGCTTGTACCATGTACCAATTGTCTTTAAGAAAAATTAGAATGTTCTATCTATCAATGAAACGGATCCTCCAACAGCGTTTCCCAATTACTTTTCCTGCTAAAGCTTCCCTAAAGGCTCCATTAATCTTAGCCTGTGAAGTGCTGATACCTGATCAAAGGTGATGGGGATAGCCAGTGCTCAGCCTCTTTTTAGCAGCATAACCCAAATGTGTGTTCTCCCTAGGTCAGGTCTTACCGTCTGGGGTGTGTTTTGGACTCCCGTGAGTAATTTTAGCGATATCTGCCATTAGGATGGTTTCCACAGTGAGGCCCTAAAGAAGGATAAAGCCAGGCTTCACATTCAGGGGTGTGAATTGTTCGCGCTCAAATTTGTGTGCTTGTTCTATGTGTGAGATAACAGGATAAAACAAGATAATCTTTGCTGAGATTGTGTTCAGTGTATGCAAACTTTGTATTTTAGATACAATTAACACCTGCTTTTACTGCATCTTGAGGGCCCACAGCTGAGGCTGTAAAAGTGCTGTGTTGTTTTGTTTTTTTTTTTAAACTGTTCAAGCTGGTAACAGTTAGGTCCCAGATGTAAGTGAATTCCTGCAACTTAGCAAAATGAGTGAATGCCCAAAGTCAGTTAGGGTTTTACCTAGTGACATACTTCAAAAACTCCACTGAGCTCCATGCAGATTTTACAGATGTACTAGGATAATTTGACCTACCACAACTTGTGAGCAAATAAAATGCTTTGAAAGCAACCACAGCTAAGATTTCCCCAAATATGCTGATGCAAGATGGATTCACCTGTGTTCTAAAAGTTACTTGCATTCTGTTTTTCTCCAGTGACTCGTGTTTGCTGCTTTAGTTTTTATTCCATAGACCACATGAGAACAACATTTGTGATCTTGTGACAGAAAGCATGGTATGTGAGGCCTCAGATCTATACTTAGTTATAGTTACTCTATATAGATAACTCTTCATAGATACAGTCCTAACCCTGTTGAATCAATCTTCTTTTGGTAGGTCCCTTTTCCCCCATTTTTCCCTTCTGTGGAACAGCTGGAGAAATTTACCGGAAACAATGAGACAGCCTCTGAGACGTTATTTATAGGTATTCAGTGGGATTATTTAGGGTATTCTGTGTGTATTTTAACACTTTCATAAGAAGGGATCATTTCAGTGAGTGTGCCTAGAATCACACTGTTCCTTTGACTTAAAATTCCCAGAAGCAGTGTAGTGCAGCGTGGCTACAGCAGAGGCTGAGAAGCACATCATCTTACAAGGTTTCCAGCTTTGTTGAACACCTACAGATAACAGGAGTCTGACAGATGCACAGTAGGGCTAGGACTTGTTTCTGGAACTGATGTTTCCAATTGCATCTGAAACAGCAGTTATTTTATGCGACAACCCCAAAGTTCAGTCTCGGCAGTGAAGTCAGCACCTTGGGAGCACTGGAGTCAGGGCTTCAGGGAAGAGAAGAGCCCGGAGAAATGTTGCGACGGTGTTGAGGAGACGGGTGTTGGTAGGGAAGCTGTTGACATTGTGCAGAAGAACTTGATGAGCTGTGTGGTTTCCTGTGTGTTTGTCTGCAGACCTTTAACCTATTTATGAATTTTGGGTCATGCTACTTCTTACAACAAGTATCCTGGCATGCTGTAACAGCGGGATGTGATGTAACACAGTTTCTGTGCTTCTGATGTCTCAGATATTTCCTCGTGTCTCTCGGCAGGATATTGCCCTCAGTGTTTACCATTGTGAAGTTCAAGTATAAGGCATTCTTAGTTCATCTTCAAGATCTAATTTGCCAGAAGATGGGAAACTGGGAATGCCAAACTCATCACAATGCTAGGCTTTAAAGAATCAAAGAACGTAGATCAGCATTTGTATAAATCAGGTATTGCTCCAAAAAATAAGGTATCTAGTTAGATTTAAATGGCCACGGTCAAGCTTTTCAGATTGCAGCATGTATCTGCATTTGTCTTGTGGATTCCTGAAGTTTTTCTTTTTTCCATTCTTACTGCAACTTAAAATGTATTAAGGATATCTGTTGAGAAACATGCAGAGTGAGATGGGTAGGAAAAGAATTTCCCATCCTGTAATATTTGTTCATAGTCTGCACTTAGTTGATATTAATGTTTTTTTGAAGGCTTTTGTTTTGTTTTCCTGAAACAAAACACAGAGAGAGAGATACTCTGATGTGGTCTTCCAATTAAAGTACTGCAAACTGTGGGAGATTAGGCAACAAGTCTTAGTTTTGTTGCATGTCTGCATCACCGAGGACTGTTCCACCCTCTGGACAGCTGGCTGTCCTCAGATAAGTCTCTTCTAGCATTTCTTCTGTGAGGTATTTCACTTCCTAAAAAAGAAAAAAAAAAAATTAAAGGTTTGGGGAGTAAGCTTGAAGCTGAATTCCTTGATCTGTTGTTTTTCCCTGTTGTGGGCCTTGGTCATCTTTGCACCAGAAATTCTGTCCTGCACTTCATTCAAACTTTTACATTCTCACAATAGTTTGAATTACTTTTTTTTTTTTTTTAATACACAAAACACTTAATTGGGATTTTTTTTTCCTTTCAAATTATGCATGAGTTGCTTGCCTTGGAACAGAAGTTTTTCATTTTTGTTTTTCCCCAGTAAAGCTAGATACAAATGTCAAAAGAATAATAATAAAGACAAACAGGTTTACAGCTTCATAACTTGGGAGTTGATTAGCTTGCTGCTGTGTGACTGAGAACAATTCTGTATGCACGTGTGTCTGCTTGAGAATAAGAGAAAAGTAAGACCAACCCTCCTCGTTGTGTCCATTTCTCACTCCTGTGAGAATCTAAGGAACTCGTCTGGTTTCTTTGTACCTTTATAAGTATGAAAAAAAGGTTTAAATTGTGTGTAACAGGGGTATTAGTATTTCCTACCTCATTCTGGTGTGAAACCTAGTTATGTATTTTATTTGTAAAGTATCTGAACGTGGAAAGTTGATGGTAAATGTTAAGTGTAATTATTATATGGTGTCATCTGTAACTACAATCTAACTTTTGTTTATTGATGTTGTAGCAGCAGCCTTCTATACTGCTAGGTTGTTTTGTTTTGATTCTAGTTTGTGTCTTGTGTTCCGGGACATGTGTTTTCAGCTGTAAACGTGCTTATTGTGCAGTCTGGTAACAGGAAAATTCTTAAAACCTCTGATGATACATTTTGTATCTATTGCATGATTTAGATAATTGAGAACTTTCATCTTTACATTTCAGTCATGCAGTAAATTCTGAAAGATATGTTGTGCAGTTTGTACTAATATATAGGTTTTACTGCTAATATCACTTGCCAGATTGACAGAACGGTGACTGTTCATGTAGTAAACACATAGTGTAGGCAGATGAAAAAGAAACAAGCTTTTCTGAATAGTCTGTCCCAAATGGCCTCTATCTTGCTGTGGATAAACTTCTAGGGTAAGTCAGACTACTGAAAAATTTAAGGTTTATGTATTTTTTTTTTTCTTCAGAATTCTCCACCATTACTTTATCTGTGATGCTCTTTAATGTGGTATCTCAACAACTTTGAAAGAGATTTGTGTGAAGATAAAGTTCTCTTTCTCCTCAGCTTAATTGAAAAGATCAATGCAATAGTGAAACTCTGGGAAAACTATATTAAATGAGTATATTTGACGTTCTAACTTTGTGAATATCCTTCCATACCAAAGGCTCAGTTTCATGTCCAGACCACTTTCCACAGGGATCTGTTTCTCAATATATTTCCGGTGCGTCGAACGAGTGACCTGCAAGGAGCAGTATTACATCACTGCAAAACAAGCCTAATTGACAAATCTAATTGAGCTTGGAATCAGGTCCCCCAGGCAAGCTCGGAAACATTCACCACACCTGGATGTCTGCCTTATGTCATTCTTATTGCCCCTCTGGAAAACAGGGTTGATAGGCTTATGACATAATTCCATTCGCTTCTTTTTGGAGAGAAACGATCACGTCTGTGGTGTGTGGTATTGACAGAAGGGCTGTAAAATGGAAGAGTCAACTTCTGGTTTTCACAGGCACGGGGGACCTTGTGGAGGAAAAAAACCCTTTATTTTTTTTGTTCCTGGATGTGTTACAGTACTCTAAATTTTATAACAGTGAATAAACTAAACAAGGGGAGAAATCTCTATTCTTTGTTTAGACAATGTGTGTTTATCCTTAAACTGAAATAGGTTTTTATGGCCTAGCTTAGGATGAATGAAAAATGTTATGGTTATACAACATTCCTTTTTTTTTTTTTTTTTTTTTTTTTTTTTTTTTTTAAAATTTTTTTGAAATACATTNTTTTTAAATATATCTGAAGGAAAGATGATTATAAGAGTATTCCAGAGCAAAACCAAGCTTTGGGCTTTCAAAACTTTCAGTAGGATGGACAATCTTCCATAGTATTTTTCAGACTCTTCTCAGCCTCCTTAGGGCTATCTGATCTACTTTGTTCCAGTCGAGCAGTGTGCGCTTGCAGCCCAGAAAGCCAACCGTGTCCTGGGCTGTATCAAAAGAAGTGTGAGCAGCAGGTCGAGGGAGGTGATTCTGCCCCTCNCCACGGCAGGGGGTTGGAACTAGATGGTCTTTGAGGTCCCTTCCAACCCAAACCCTTCTATGATTCTATGATTATTGAATGCAGTTCATTCCTCCTGTTCTTGACCACGAACAACATCTGTCCACCTCCCTACTACATCCGTTCAGAGCTATTTCAACTGAAAGCGTGACTAGATAAGTCTTTTGGTATTTTTAGTTCTCTCTTCTCAGGATATTTTTCTTGGCTAAGACAGACCTAATGGCTAATCTGTTCGTGTGTTTTAATGTATGTTCATTCTTTGTGTCTGCTGCTTATCCTCTACTTCTTTCCCTGTCACCTCTTTCATTGTTCCTATGACAAGTTTCCTTTCTTCTGGATTCCTCTTCCCCACTGAATGCATTTTCTACTTGCTTTTCAGCTTTTCCCTGTGCTGCCTGGCCAGTGACCTAGTCCTCTTCTCTCAGTTTTTTCCCTTGACATATTCTTCTTTTGCTCACATTTAGCAGTTATTCTCTCCAAATATACCTTCTAGCTCATCATCAGGCTTTCTGTAAGATTGTCCTCTACTGCTTTGATAGTTCTGTAGCAACGAAACTGGGCATCTATGCCCACAGCTGGAAATGAGGAGGAGGAGAAGGATGGGTAGGCTGTGCATGACCAGCATGTTCTTGGAGGCTTGCACTGGAGTGCTTAGTGGGCTGCCAGTGATTTGTTAAACACTGCACGTCAAACCCTGAAATATCCAGCTATAAATATTTATACCAAACACGTACATGAACCTTCTGTCTCTCTTGGACTCGCGTACTTCAATATCAAGATCTGATGTGAAGACTGTCCTTGCTGAACAATAGAAGTAAGAGTACTAGAAGTACTTGAAGTGTAAAACTTGTATAAATAGTAATGCACCAGAACAGGTTGAGCTGGGGATTGTGAAGGTGGAGGCTGTGCTGTGGACATATGTAGAGTGTCGGTGTGCAACCCATGTGAATGGTTGCTCTTGCAGACTCCTTTGGAGGCAGTTCCTACTCATACGGATACTCTCAGATGAATTTTATTGGGATTTTTGCCTGAGTAATGGTCTGCAAGTGCAAATTTTGAGTGACTATAAATCTGTGAGATTCCAGTATTTGAGAATATTTGAGCACAATCAGATGGCTCTTACAGAGCAATAATACTCCAAAATGTGGGTTTGTGGGTTTTTCCTTCAATATTTAAAAACAGAGATTGTCAAGACCAAAATGCCAAAAGATCAATTTTGTTCTAAAATAACTCCTAATTCTTTTTTTGAGTGTGCGAAATATGATGCTCTATAGGATATGCAGTGTGTATTTAACCAGCTTCTTTGCTATATATACTTTATTGAGATAAAGTCTATCAATAATTGACTAGGAATTGATTTTGAATTTTTTTTATTCATTTTGATGGTTATAAATGGTATTGCAGAACAATATGCCTGGCTAAGAACATTCTTAGCAACAATTTCTGTTACATGAAACACTTATAATTTTAAATTTCCTTAAATTATGTGGGAGTTTTAATTTCAAAATAGCCATAAATCATGGCTAAAGTTGGTGCTACTCAGCAAAGTAAGTTCAGCTGTGCCAGATGTCACTGTCAGTGTAATGACACATCTTATCAGGATTCGAACTTTCCGAGGTTTCCAGGTTGGTATTCTTGTGTCATTGACAAAATAGCAGATTTTGAATATTACGTTAAAGAATAGTAAGTATTTGAACTCTTATCTGATCAGGGAATAATCAACAAAATCATGACACAAAAATGCAAAGGAAAGATGTGTATCTTAAAACTTTCAGTGCATTTAAATCTGAATTTAGAAATTATCTCTCTTGCTGTCCTGATGAATTTCATCCTTTCTCCTACAAAAATTGTATGTCAGAGATACATTGCTTCACTTGAAAGGTTCCAGTACCTCTCCAGCCACGCTGTACTCCTTGGATATTGTAAACTGTATAGTGTAGTTTAAATATCATCTCTTGGAAGAAGTGAGGGGGCATGGGCATCTGCTGAGAGGGATGTATCTAAAGAGCTGTGCAGATGGGTTACATTATTCCCATGCTGATAGCAGCAGTTAAACATATTCCTAGTAATAACTCCAACTGATATCAAACAAAAATGAATCAATTTTATTGGTATCTGACATTTTAATAGGTGCTAGTTAGGTAGGTTCTTGCTATCATGGGTATTGTATCACTAAAGACCTTCAACGTTTTTCCACTTCCCCAATAAAAGTATAAAGAATTTTGCAGAGGGCATAGCAATTCTAGAAAGAGTGGCCAAGAGGCAGAGCTTCTTTATGTTACCAGATGATGTTCTCAGATAAGTAAAGAAAATAATTTCAGATGGTTCTTATATAATATCAAGATTTATTTAAACAGTTTACTCGCACAGCCAATTATATTTGTGTTCATGAAGAGTAGTTTTAGAACAACTCTGCGGGTGTGAGAACATGACGACGAACTGCCCAATTTCTCCATCTGGTAAAATGTCCTTATATTTATAACAAATTTGCATACATCTTCATTTTTACTTGTACTCGCTTTTTTCCCCTTACTCAACATTACTCTTACAATTGTGCTCTTACTTCAGTTTTATTTGCAGGTGTGTTAAGCTCCACCACTTGTCAACTGTTTCCATGCTTATAATTGTCTATTTCATCCCTTGTAAAAGTGTGTATACACATAGGCAAACTGATAAATTAGGTGTTTTGCGTTCAGGTGAAGCATAGAGCGTTTCAGTGCAAAGCTGCCAGCATCACGATGAAGGCACGCTACCCATCTTTTTGTGATCTTCATTTTAGTACTAGGATCTTTGATCTGTCTATCAGCCCATCCTTTTGCATTATATAAACTGCTCAGTCTTTCTCTAACTGTGTAGCCATTCAAGACGATTGATTCAGGACTAAATTCTGGAATCCTTGTTCTGTTGTTACTGATATGCCGTAATGACATTATGTTCTGGAAACTCATATAGATTAATCTTTCATGCCTGGAAAAGAAAGTATTAAAAAAAACCCAAACCCCACAAAAAAACCAAACCACAAACCTGCAACAAACCCTCAGACAAAAAAATAATAATCAAGCCTAAAGATAGCTAAGGAACCAGATTCATGCAGCTAAGTGTTTTATTCCACAAAGATAAGAATATTGGAAAAACTGTCCCATGAAAACAAGGTAAGAACATGTTCAGGTTAGAAAAGAGAAAATGAAAGAGAAGGGACAAGGTAAACATGTACAATTTAAGAAATTATACAAGAAGATAAAAAAAGATTATTTTTGTTTCTCCTCCTATTAGTCTGTTAAATTCTGAAGTGGCAAATTCAGAACTGAGACAAGGAGATATGTGGGTTTTTTTAGATTGAAGTCGGCTAAAAGATTCCACTGAGGCAGTATTCAGATCTATGGTATGACATTTACATAGATAGCAGGGGTATCTGGAGCTCTGATAATTAATAATGATAACATTTTCAAGTGGATGTTATACCGCAGGCTTCGGAATTTAAGCCGTTCTTTAGTAGCTGGAAACCAGGATGAACCCTCACGTGTGGCAAGATTATCCTCATCTACCTACTGCAGATTCTTGTTTCTTTCTGTGAAGCAGCTGGTGGTGACTGCTGTCAGAGACAGGACCTTGGACGTGATCCAGTGTTGCAGTTCCTTTGTTCCTCAGCCCTCCCTAAACGCTATTTCAAAAACTCATGTCTTGTAGCATGCCTGAAAGATAAATGCAGTTTGGCTATTTTGGGAAATGAATGAATTTCAAAGCTCAATGTGACTGTAAATGCATTGACCAACTGTGTTTGATAAAAATTAATGTATGCAAGCACACAAGAAGAAAACTGCATTTACCCAATGTATATAGATTCTCATGATAGGTCCAGTGGAGCACTTGTATATATGCTGATCTTTAAACACATGTATACACACGTTCACCTGATTACCTAAGGAAGTATCACTGAAGCATAGGTGCTTGTAGAAGTATCTATAGAGGATCTTTAAAGTTGCATGTACAGATTGTGTGTGTCCTTTTTTTTTTTTTTCCCCCCTATGCTGGGAAATGCCATGTTAATCTGTGTTAAACTTGATCTAGAAGCTATTGAACTCAGTGGGAATGATTCCAGTTACTTTAGAGATAATATTTATAGGTGAAGAAGTAATAAAGTGCAGAGCTGACTAATTTCCTCCTGTGTACTTGGGCTATGGCTTGCTCGTATTCATGTGCTCACATGCTTTGTAGGCACATTAATGAAGGCAGTTGGATTTTTGCCCTAGTTTCTGTGGTTGTCATCACTAACACAAGAGTATCATGAAATCTTACATTCAGTGACCTTGTGATTGCAGGTTCTTTCTTGCTGGACTGGGGTGTGAAAAAAATCCAGCAGCTTGCAAGAGCATCTGAGATATATATATATTTTTTTTTCTTCCCCCCCTCGTAAGAACCCTGAGGATAAGACTGGATTTAGATTACTGCAATAGTTTCTCAGCCTGTAGAGATAGGTTTCTTCATGTCATAGCTGAATGCTTTATTAATTGTTCAATCTGATGAATGGCTAAAGATGCTGACGAACATGATGGTTGCAGTTGCATATACAGTTCCTTATCTGTGTAATTTCAAGAAATGTAAAGTCAAAAGATAATAATCCCTTTGTTAAAAAATACAGCGGGCATGTGAAACTGATGTCAACGTAGTTTGTAATAGTATCAGCAAAGTCATGTACCGTTAACGAAGGTTTGACAAGCACTAAAAGTCTCTTCAATAATTTACAGTATCCCCAAATTAAAACATTTCCTATCCTAGAGGCTGCTAGAAGCTAAAGAGATCTTGGAAAACTCAGTTGAACAGGTGTACTAATAACCCCATTTACTTAATAAATTGAAGAATTAGTTAAATGATAAAATAAAAACAGAGCAGACAGTGTCTTTTTTCCCCGAAGCTATGTGTAGTTTAAATGGATTTTAAAAACTCAAGATTGCAGTATAGACCTAAGTATTCTGACATAGCCTAACTCGGTGCAAATCTTGTGTTTAACCACATAGTTTGTTACTTTTGTCTTTCATAAACTTCTGTTTTCTTTGTGATGTTGTTTCTTCAGTGTGGTGAACTTTAATCATGGCCTGAGTGAGAACTGCAGGTGATAATTTTGTCTATTTAGATAAATAGTCTAGATTTGACTGAGGATTCTAGTTTGAAGAAAGTCCTTTACTTGGCTTTAGTTACAGGGTTTTCTGGAGTTGTTTGGCAGGGGAAGGAAGGAGAAAAATCTTTGCCCGTCATGAAAAGATTCTCTTTTTACAGCTGGTAAAGCCTTTGATTGCTGAATTGAAGGAGTGGTGGAGAGTAGAGAGCGTAGGAGAGGGGTTTCCTTTTTCTTTCAGTCCTTTATCTGCATTCTTGAGGCTGAAGCCCTTTCACACATGAAGTACAGGTGAAAATCCAGAAACCCAATTCAAGTCTTTTGGATATTTTCATTCATAATACCTTTACATTGGAAGAAGCTGAATTAAGTGTGAATTGCAGCGCTGATTGATCACAGGCAGCGTGTCTACAGAAGTGAAACTTGGCTAAAGAGAATGTGTAACATGAAGTCCCTTTTGCATTATGGAAGAGAGCCAAATACAGAGACGCCTCCTTGATCAGTGACTGTGTTTATGGAGATATGCAGATCTTGAGGGGGCTAAAACCGAAATGTTAGAAATGCAAGCTATTCTATGGTGATATAAGTCAACAATGTGTAGAGCCAACTGAAGTCATAACAATTGCTTCAACTCGGACAAAATTAATTTTTCTTGGCTATTTTTTGAGATTTTAAAAAACCTGTCCGTTAGGTTTATTTGGAGTATGGTACAGCATTTCATCATATTGTATAGTGTATTTTTGTTTGTGTATTTGTATTTTTGCTGATTCATTGATCTAGTCATTCTAGGCCCAAGGTTGTATAGGAAGTCAATAGTTTCCTGAATTGTTTAGAAAGACTTGATTATAAATGTAAACCTTTTCTTTGTCTTTCCTAATTATGAACAAGCTCACAGTAAAGAATGGCCCTAAGGAAAAAATAAACAAAAATTAACATAAATAGTAATACTCAGTTATAACTACATAATTTTATAGAAGAAGAAAAAATATTTGACCTTTGGTTTCTACTTGTTCCTTCTAATCAGACAAATGGCATGGTGACATTTACCTTAATGAAGTCAGAATTTGAACCTGGGGAAAAATTATATTTTGGGCCACTTTATTGAGACTTGCTGGAGGTATGTTTTTAAAGCAGTCTGTTACAATGGAGGCAAGAGGTAACCCGGTACTTGGGGTGCAGATAGCTTTTTGGTGTTTTCCGATGTTTAAAAGGTATATCTATGTAGACATTGCAATGGAAGAATCTTTTCAAAGCGGCATTACGCTAGACTAATTTCCAAGCGTAAATAGCTGTTTTTAAGAAACAATTAGTTGCTGTTCGTAGACCATACAGAAGCAGATAATCTATGCAATTTAACTGGGCCCTTTGAATTGGATCCAAAGGAAAACTCATTTAAAATGCTTTTGTTGTTGTTCCCTCTCGATAGTGGGAAATTATATAGAGAGAAGATATTGTAGCGAGGGCGAGCATAGAGGAACTGTTCTGCGCTGCGAGCCAAAGGACACCATTAGGAACACTCCTATTATCTGGAAGCCTGACTTCCTGTCTCAGTTTCCTCGTGGGTCTCGATGAATGGCAGAAGAAATGGAACACTTTCCGGCTTGGCCAAAAACTCCGCTAAATGACTCCGTTGGCTGCATGCCACACCGTGCTCGGGAATAAATCCTGCAGCTCCCCCCTGAGTCTGGAGGGTACTTGCTCCAGTTCCGAGGGGCCAGCGGAGCAAATTTTAGAAAGCCTGCAGCAGCAAGACAGACCCAGCCTTCCCATGAGCGCCGTAATGCTTTAGGTGGCTTTTTGTACAGTTTGAGATTTTTTTTTGGTGACAGCGGTAGACATGTTGACATTTGTTAATGTAAACTTCCATGAGAATTAAAGGATGTTAAAGAACTTCAGTACGTTAGGGTTTTCATGTTGGGTAAATGATTCTGCTACAGTGAAAATAGTATAGGGTGCCTTACAAAAAGTACCAAAGACACCTTTAAAATAAAAAAAGAAAAATTGCATTCAAATCAATAACTAATTTTTTGTTTTTTTTCAAAAGTTTTACCACCAGAATTAGTATACGTACTGACATTCTAAATATAGTTTTATTTTAAAGTATGAAAAGCATAATAAAACTTTTTGTATGCCTCTTAAGAAAGAATGAAACATAAGTTGCAGACATCCTATTAAGTGTTGTTTCCGTATATGGTGCATCTGTTGTCTTCTATGTACAGAAGAGGATTTTTTAAATAATTTTTGTCTCTTTTTATTTGTGGTCTTTGGTACTTTTTCTCTAACATAGATACTAGCCCCAAACATGCAGAATTCTGTCTTAGCTCTGATTTAAATTAAAGCCACAGCACCAAACTTTTGGTCCAGTTGTTACAGTCAACTTCTATACTTTCTATTTTAACGACATTTGGCAGGTAAGAAACTCACAGCTGACTCAAAGGAAACTTGGCGAAATGTACACCATTTCCCAATAGCCTTTCTCTATAATAGAAGAGATACTGGGACAGGGTTTAATAATTTTTGGCATGTTTTGCCATATGCATCCAGAAGGAAAAACGTTCTTGATGCACTGGAGACAGGAAGCGCTCACCATCATTAGCGCTCTATATGTGTCATCTTTCAAAGGAGTCATTCTCAAGCAGCTCTCCAGCTGGAAATTTTGGGGATACATAGAAAAGAGTACAGAAAAGACTTAACAGCTTGTGGTTTGTTTTTTTGTGTGTGGGGTTTTTTTTGTTTGTTTTGGTCTGTCCCCCCCTCCCCCTGTTTGTTGCAGTTTTTATTGTGTGTCACTCGTTCAGGCTTTCTGTAATTTTAATGTAAACTTAATGGGTGTGATTTTCATGGAGTACCATCAGAGGTGATGTGAAACAGCACTTCTCCCGCTGAAAGGGTTGTCAGCTTTTTAGCCCGCGTGGATGCGTTCGTGCTGCGCAGGCGTGATGCCGAGGTGACCGTGGCTTTCAGTGAAGCAGGACTGCTGGGTTATGCCCGTCTCGTCGACGGGTCCTTTGGTCTGTCTTCAGTCTCCTTTGTGAAGGCAGCTAAGCGCTTTCTGAGGTGAGCCCCCCCTTGGCTGGCAAGCAGCGCTCCCCATGTTGATACCCGTGCCTTTTCAGACCTGGCACGAGGGGAGGCAGAGTGGACGGCATTTTCTGAAGGTTGGCTGCAGGAAGGTGGCGATTGCCGTTTGGTCTGGCGTTTTTTTGATACTAAGGTCCTGATTTTGGAAGCTGAAAGTTGGGAGATCTCATTTATTCCCATTGCTTGCCCCCCTCCGCGATGCCGCGTTGCCCTTTCCGTTGCCCCTGAGGGTCGGTTCTCTCCCAGCCAGCCTTTTCCGTATTTCCTCCTGACTCAGAGGAAGGGAGAGAAGAGACTCCTCTGCCTGCGTCCTGTTCCCTGGGGACAGTGGCGAGATGCCAAGGACTCTTCCTCATCCTTTGTGCACGTGGCACAAAATACGATTTTTAACTAACGTATTGGATAAGTGTTGATGTGTACTGTTAATGCGCCTGTATTGTCAGTCAAGAATTTCTGGTTATTCTAACAATGTGTCGTATAGTTCCACATAATAAATGAAGAAAAAGGAAAAAGGCACCTCCTTTATAAGACTTTTTTTGAGCTCCATGAGGAGGGAACACTAAATGGTGCAGAGGGCAGTGTGAATATATGTTTTCATATAACACAACTATATGTATATGTTTTTTAAAGTGTGTGTGAGAATGAGGTACACAGTAACTGAATTTTAAGGATACGTGTATCATTGGAGAGTAAATTTGATCAGAAATTAAACACAACAAATTCAAATATTCAAGTGCGGTTCAATTTTGATATGTCTTATAATTAGTCACAACAAAGTAATATTAGAAGCTAGTAAATGATTTAGTTAAAACTGGTACTCAGAGAAGAGTAATAAAATTATGTTTTTGGTAATAGACATGGAAATACTTTTATGCCAAATATAAAACAACTGATAGGATGGCACACAAAACGTTGTCTTGAAGTATATATAGTACGAGCATACAAAGTGAACGTACCTATGTTATTCTACTTTTTGTGGAAGGAAAGCTAGCCATTACAGGAGGAGTCAAAATCAGCTTCATTATAGGGCCAGGCAATCTCTGAGTCTTCAGTTGAAATCTGCCCTTGGTTTTACCCAAAGGGCTAGGTTTGGTTAACAAGCACAATATGTTGTCAGTGGTTCTGCTAATCTGTTGTGTAGTCGGGTTTTATCTTAAATGGTAACTGATAGAGAATTGTAAGTTTGATAATGTTTTCTTGTAGCAAGGACTATTTTGTTTCCATGTTGTAGGATTCCCCTGCCGCCCCGTAGTTTTATTTTTATGTGAGAGGCTGTTCTCTCCACTTGTGATCTAAATGAATTCCTGAAGTTAAATGTGGATGTTCTTTTTGGAAGAAAAATGCAAGTTAACAAATTTGCTATTGCATGAACAAGCAGGGCAAAATAGTCTCAACTATTTACATTGTTTTCATCCTGACTTCTTGAAGAAAGGATTTGGGTTCATTGTTAGAAGTTTAGCTTTCAGCCAGGTAAGCAGTCTCTGGCCTGTTATGTTTTACCAATATCGTGCATCATCATATTATTTAGCTGTTCAATATCTGTATTCAATGCGTTGTATTTATGACATTATGTCACACCTATAGTTTACTTCAGAGGGGTTTGCTTTCCTGAGTTGGTGGTTCTTTTCAGAGAAGTTGCTAATTCTCTGTGAAATGAAGCCTGCGCAGCGTATCTTCATGTCGGTCTTCTTACATTCATGTAGGAAGAAGTAGGTCTGTAGTAGACACACAGTACTGCAAGTTGGTGAGAGGAGTAGTGCATCTGCATGTAGACTGGCCTATGGATTGATTGGTTTTGATATTTTTGGAATATGGCTAGTAATAAAATGTGATAGTTATTGATGCACCCAGTGACGTGTCTGTAAGGAAAGTTTGTCAGTGCATCACAAGCCTGTAGAAATGTAATTGAGATAAAAATATTCCTGAGGAGGACTGCCTGAGGGAGACTGTTGAGGTTTGCCCTGACTGGAGCTGTCAAGTTTCTGTTCGACCGGGAAGTTAACGGAGTGGTGAGCAACTGGGTAATTCTGTTATTCCAGGTGTTGCTTATATAAATGACATGGCATTTTAATTCTTATGTGTACGGGTAGCTGTGGCAGTTTGAATTTTTTTTAGATCATCAGCTTAGACCTAGGATGTTTATTGTACTAAAACATTTCCAAGTGTTGGTTATACAATATCTGCTTCATTTGTGTTATTGAAATGAACATGCGTGATTACAAAGCGAGACTTCACTCTTCTTCAGGGAGCTCCATTAAGGTCAGTTAAACCTGAGGGTGTTGGGACATTTAGCTGTAGTGTATGTTGACACAGAGACAGTTTGATAGATAAACTGTAACCTGAAGAAGTGCATGAACTTGAGTTTTAATTGTGAAGATTTTATGGAATTTGGTAATATAGATGAAAAATGGGAAATTGCTGTCATTATTTGTTCTAGATAAAATCTTGCAGAAGCGTTTGCCAGTCACTTCACTGGTTTACAAAACAGCCTACTATTAAAATAAGAGTAACAAAATCTGCCTGGGGGACACTTTCACGTTTGAAGACGACTTGCTTTAAAAGCTTACTCGATGTAGTATGCATATTTTTCCTGGAAACAAAGTATGTCTCTGTTTTGATCCGGTTACTGTTCTTGCAGAAATATGTTTGTGGTATAGGAGCTCATTTTATAACAAAGCAAGCCATACCAAAGTGAACTGCAAGTACATAGTGAAAGTGTTGATAAAAGTAACAAGGACATTACATAAGTTGCTTGGTCTCCTAAATATATTGCATTGTGCGTATTTCCCATAAAGAGAAAATAAGCTCTCTGTACTCAGTAGCTGTACCAGTTAACATTTCTGCTGTTGCTTAAGGGCTGAGTTTTGTTCTCAGTTGAGTCAGTGGGAATTGACTTAACATCCACTGGCAAATCTGTCTTGGAACTCTGTCACATTAATAGTTTGGATGAGATCGAGTTGACTGCAAGGGAAAAATGAGCTGTCAGCCGTATCTCATCCAAACATAAAACATGTTCATCTAGTAATAAAAAAAAAAAAGGTTAGTATTGAGCTAATGCATTGATGGACTATTTTGTGGGAGAATGAACGCAAATTCTCCAGTGAAGTGCGATATACGGCTGCCTTCAAAACCACATTTTTATTTATCGGTAGGAATGTGTCTGTGCCAAATTGTCTGCCCAAAATTGTAATCACCAGTTCAGATTTTGCAGGCGTTTGATGTGTATTCATTTTTGTTCTGATTTTTTGAAAGCACACTGCCTATGTTATGCACGCATTATAAAGGACAGCCTCTTTAACTATATATGCAGTATTGCCCTCGCTGCATACGTTTTTCGCTTCTGCTTTAAAGTGGCAGAAAAGCACATTATCGAGGTCACTTTCAGCAAACCCTTGTGTGTGCTCAAGTGTTGAATATTCACTTTGGGCTGCTGTAAATTCATCCCAACCAGTTAGGCCTTCTGTTTATGGCTGAAAACCATTTCCAGTTGCTTTATGTCGTGCAATGTAAAACAATGAAACAGCTGGTTGTTTCTGTGTCATATCTGTCATCTGGGGCCTTAACTCTCAGATCTGGCTGCACGGTTCTTAGCTTTCATCGTCAGCAAACAAAATGCTTGCGCTGCCTGTTGCCAGTGCAAATACTGGCTCTCTGGGGACTCCAATTCCCTGATGAGCAGCGGGTAAGCTGGACTGAGAAGAAAGCACCATAAAGCTGGGGCTCACGGTGGGCTCCGAACTCTTGGCACCACGGGAAGACAATGCCTGTCGTACAGCCTCTCCACGCTTGGGCAGGGGAAGAGCGGGGAGCACTGAGGTGCATGTTGGGACCAGCTGTAGGAGGGCGAGGAGATGGATGGAAGAGGGGAGAGAGAAACGATGTCTTGGCTGTGTGGTTGTTGGGTAATTGGGTAATTCCTAGAGAAGCTAAAATACATTAAATGTCGTCCCCCCCCCACCCCAAGATGGTCATTCTTTTTGCATGTCAGGGACAAATTTTGGTACAAATGCCATATTCTAAAACATACGGGTCCCTCCTGATGCTTTGATCGCTTTTCCAGATAGTTTTAGCTTCAAAAGGGAGTGTTACAGTTCCTCACTTTCAAAGATGCATATCTTGTCTTCCACACTGGTCCTCCTTGTTCTCACTCAGGACAATATGTAGGTTCACTTTTTTTTGTAATAAAAAATACCAAACCAAAACCAAAAAAACAAAACAAAACCCAACCAAACCCTTTGTGTACAGAGCGTTTTTAGATCTGCCTGCTAAGATACTCAGCAGAGGTCTTTAATGAATCCCAGAATTTCTGTTCCCTCCTCTGTTAGAGGGGGGACATTGCCAGAACCCAATCTTTTATTTTTGCATTTGGTGAATGGAAATTTGGAGAGAGCAGGTTTTTTGATCAGGCACGCTCATTCCTGAACAGTCCCCGAGAGCTTTCGTTGCCCCCTCGGCCCATCACAGACGCCTTTCCCGGGAGCGCACCTCGCGGAGCCAGGCTGTTGTGCACCAGTAGTCTGGAAGAGGACATCACCTTTCAGTTCGCCCAAGACACGGGCTTGTTAATAGAAACCCCAGCAATAAAAACTTGAACCCTGACTTCTGAATAATCAGCTAAAGTTGCTTTAGTGTCGGTCTGACCTTTGCCTTCCATCAGCACAACAAACGCTCCATAAAACAATAACAGATAAGTAACTTTCATCTTACAAGCCGTACTTATCTCTGTGAAACAAAATTGCTGTGTAGCATCTCTCCTTTATATCCAGTATTATTTTTTTCAAACGGACTTCCCTTCCAGAGCTCGTAAGTTATAAGCTTGTCTCTGGTTTTGTTGGCTATATTTAGAAAGTTCCTATTATGTTTTTCTTTTATTTTCTTGTTTATAGTGGCTGGAAGAACAAAACTAAAATTTTCGACTCAGGTTGAAGCATAATTTGGTGTGATTGCTCAGCTTCTGATCTCACTACCAAGAATGTCTTGTTTTAGGAGTTGATAAAAATATTTGGCTCTGTTTCACCTCAGTCACTCTTGGCAGTTCTTCATCTGCTCTTCTGGGGTTTCCATCTGCTCTTTTATTCTGCAGTTTCTTCTTTAGGCCCCAATTCAGCACCAACGATTGCAAGTAAGTGAAAAACTGATTGATTTTCTGAGGGTACGGGGTTGGATGCAGGTGCTATTCTGCATCTCGGTCAGAATCTTCCAGTAGTTTATCTCACTGCTGAAATGGAGAATATGGCGATTCCCTGCGGCTTTGAGTGTTCCTTTGTTCTTCCTCCCTCACAGGTGTCCAATGATTTAACCTAGAGCTGTATACATTACTTAAGAAAAACAAACCGCCAAACCAACAGATCTATAAAATTAAATATGTCACAAGGGCTAGGAAAAATATTTTTTTTTTATCTGATGAACTTTTCAAATTAAAGTCCTTTTAGTTACAGAACAAAGCTTATGAAGTGCTTATGAACACATGTGAAATTAGATTTGTTAAAAAAACTCTTGTTAATTTTTCTTCAGTAATTTCATACTTGTCCTGTTATTTAAACACTTTTAATTTTAAAAAAATAACTTCACAACTCATAATAGGGGTTATTGATGCTGAATAATCATTTGGTCTCAGTGATTAAGCTGCTAACCAGCACACTGCATTATATATAAAAAAAAAAATCACACATTTACATGACACTCTGCTTACTTATGTATTTCACTTTCAAATGTGCTTTTCATTTCACTTGGTGTTTTTTTTCCCCCTCTTATCCATGGATTTTTACAGAACGCACAATCGAAGTTTCCCTTATCTAGCTAGTGAAAATGTGATTGTAGTTGTGTAGTGCTTGTGTATTGAAAGGCATTATGTCATAGTGAAAATGGTATATTTATTACTTGTAGGGAGACAGCTTGTCTGACTAAATGTAAAGCTTAAACGGAAGGTTTAGAAGGTAAAGTCACAGAAGAAGGAAGAACTTACTAGTGAATAGATGCATAATGAATTGACTCATTCACTGCTTTTCTCATAGGGTTTTTTACCTGGTCTTGTAACGTACATTTTGACATACTGAGAGTTTATTTAATTGTAGAAAAAAAATAAAAAAAATAGTCCAGTATCTGCCTAGCACTGATATTTATGGCAGCCTCCCATTGAGTTAGGTTTTTTTGCCGTATAGAATGCTGCCAACTTATCTTGTAAAAGCTTTTTAAGAACTTTAATAGTAAAAAAGATTATTGAACAAAAAAAATGATTTCATATGCTGAAAAATAGAAATCTTTTGGCTATCTGTTTAATGAAGCATGCCATCCACACAAGCTCTTGTTTTCCTGTCAGACAACCACTTCTCATATTCCACTAGTACTTTTTGCTCTCTCCTATCTGTTGTGTAAACTGGAGAGATTTACAGCAGAATTACATGTGGAAGATTTTTGGGTTTTAATTTGATCTCCCTTTCATTTTCAAAAATAACCCTGAATGCATAAGTGTTTTCCTTTGATCACTAAAATCATTAGAATGCAATATTCTGCTGCCTTTACTGGAGAGAAAGTCTAGGGAGCCTAAAAAAAAAATCTTTTAAGCTTAAAAAAAAAAAAAAAAAAACAAAAANTTTTAAACTTAAAAAAAAAAAAAAAAAAAGTAAATTACTAACATGTATTAGCAAATCAGCTATTCAGGGTTTTTCCAGGCATAGTAACGTGATCACGGCAGACAAAATCCAGGGCGAAGTAGTGTTTCACTTGTTCATCTTTCATTCCTTGCCCCCAAATCTGCCTGAGTCAGCTTTTAACCTTTCCCACGGACTCTGAGAGTTGAAGGCAGCTGGTTATTGCTCTCCCAGGTAACTGTGCCCAGTGTGCCTGGGGCGGCTGCTGGAGGAAAATTCTCATCCCGTAACTCCTGGCAGACTGAGCAGGAGCGCAGGTGGGGGCACTGCATCAGCACCCAACGGAGTTTGCAGACCTGCCGGCTACTGCCGTGAGCCTCTTAGCCCATGCGATCACTTCTCTCTCTACCTTGCTGCCTAAATATTCCTTCTTCCCTCTATCCATTTTAGAGTGCAAGAAGGTACCTGGTTTATGGAAGCTGTCTGGGTTACTGCCTTTGTCATATTTTCCAAAAACAGAAGGGAAAAATTGATTCTTCCTTTATCAGAGGGGAAACTCCTTCCCAGATTTAATCCCTGAGGGTTTAAATTCAACTTGGCAACGCTTGATGAACCCTATGTCACAAGAATCGATTGCATGCCCCTACTGCGTCATCTTCCGTATTCAGAAGTGACCCAGTTTCCACTCAGTTGGTCATGCCCTAGACAGACTATCGCAGACAGGTGCTTACCATCGCTGCCCCCAGTGAGTCCCGAAGGGCCACTGCCTGCCGATGTCACGACCGGTAAAGGCTGGTGCCTGGTCTGTTACCTGTGGTGTCATGAGGAACCGCTAGCAGGTAGGCAACCCAACAGGAGGAGAACTTTCCCACGCTGGTGGTAGGGAAGAATAAGTGAAACGAAAAGATTTGGTTTTGGAGAAAGAGTGGAAATGACAGATTTTGGGAGTTTCTGGGGACAAGAACTGTTTCTGACTAAGGAAGACATTTTTGAGGAAGGCACTCGTGAAAACTGCGTGGCTTGTGTTACAGCTTAATGTGGTAAAACTATACAAATAGCCTGGTGAAGCCGAAGTGCTGCTGAGAGGTCCATTTACCCCTTCACTCTTTGCTTAAAAGCTTGGAGAAATTTTGCTATTGGCTTCTAATAAAGGCAGAATTTGTCCTTTGACTTTTTTGTTTTACTTATAACTAATGAATTGTTGTTCTAAATACTTTTGTTCTGACTCAGTGTAAAAAATTTATGATGATCAGCATCAATGTTTGTGATATACTGGATGTCACTGGATTGCAGTGTAGTCATTATAGGCGTACATATATAATACTGCCTAAAAGATGTCGTTAGGCAAGTGGCAAAGTGTATCAGTGGAGTTGGTTGTTATTGTGATTGTAACTAACTTTGTGGTTGGACAGCAGCTATTTATAACTTTGCAGTTATGTCTGCCTTGAGTCCAAGAAATCCAGTATAGCGGGTAAAAGAATAATATTGAGAAGAAGGTGCTTGCTTGGATAAGACTTGAAGGCTCAAAGGGAGAAAAACAACCTTCCCATTGCTCCGTTTTTTGCTGTGAAGTGCTTTCTGTATAATCTTATCCTAGTCATTTATTCCACCTTATTTACCCTGATACAGGGATAAAAATAGGATCTCTTTAAAATAGTTTTGTTTCTAAAGTACTTGAGGGCTTCAAATGAAATGTATTTTGCCCTCCACCCGAAAAAAATAATCTCTTGTAAATTTTGCCCAGGCAAATTCCGTATTTGTATGGATGGATGTCTGGCCTGGGAGATCATCTGCGGTGACTCAGTGCACATGCTGATATGTTGCTGTTGACAAAAATGGAAATTCTGGTGCACACAAAATACTTCTTTCAGGGACCATGTGAGGATCTGCTTTGGGAGATCTGGCCCTGTAAGCACAAAGGAGTTTTTGCAGTTTTTGTGGCAGTATTCCAGCACTGGTTCTAGGTGGGAAACCAAGCTTCTATGAAATATGTCACTGTTATTGTAATACTTTATTCCAAAAATCTTCACTTCCCATGCTGGCTGAAAATCCAGCATATACCCTGGTGCTCACTCAGATACTCAGGTCTCCGATACAGGGCAGAGCTATGTCACAACAGTTAGGTTGGTCTTATGGGAAGGTGTAGAGGCTTAAAAATAAAGGAAAAGATGACAAGTTTCTCACTAAGAAAATGATATGTTTCTGTAAAATTGACGTTAATAATAGCCTTTCAGTTAGTTCCATAAAGCAAATGGAGCTCACAAATGCTGTGGTTTTCTGCTTTTATATGTTTGCATCTTTAGAACTTGCATTATGCAAGTTACAAAGCAGGGTTTGGATTTCTTTGTTTCTTTTCTTCTTTTTTTTTTTTCCTTCTCCTTTTAGGCCTTCCATAAGTGTGATATTTATCCAATATTCTTGAAACTACTTCCTGAGTGGCTCAAAGCTCTCTTGTTCTCCTCTTAGTTTCTCAGAACCACCTCCTCCCAGTCTTCCTCAGCTCTGAACTCTGCCTGAGAACCAGCCTTGCACAACAAAAAACCCCTTATAACTACACGCAGACACAAAATACTGTCACAAAAGAAAACAACATGCCACATGTGTGAAATCAAGTGTGAAAGCAAGAAAATCTGCTGCTGCCTAGCCCCTTGGCCTGTTTAGGGCACGATGTGCTTATCTGTAGAGTGCCTTGCCCATGTATGGCAAGAGATCAGGTCAAATAAATAAATAATAGTCCAAACTTTTGAGTTCTTTACTCTGGCAGTAAATTAAAGTAAATGAGAGTTTGCTTATGTAAAAAGCTAAATGAGTATGTCAGAGCAATAATAAGATGATGGAAAATACTTTATCCAAATACACTAGTACTGAAGAGCTATAGAAGGTCGACGCCAAACCCCGGATCAAACTGAACGCCCACGACCATGGCTGACACCAGAGGCGGGTGTGGAGTTCAGAGAGAGCCAAAAGTGAACTGGGACTTTTCCCTCTAGCAAAAAGACTGTATTTTGCATATGTGCTTTATAAATGAAATCACGCAGGAGGTGATGAAACTTCTACCAGCTTTTCATATTTTTTTGCGTAAGTTTGTTGATTGCCTCAGCTGTAAGGGATAGTCTGCAGATAGCAAGGAGAAGATTTCCCAGCCACACCAGAAGGGTGTTGGTAGCATGACATCTCTGAGCTCTCTCAGTCATGGAACATCCAGGGTTGGGTTGATGTACGGTAAGGTGGCAAAATAGGAAAACTTGGGGAAAATTTTGTCAAATCCTTTGGGAATCTCTTTGGCTGTGTCTGTATGCCTAAAAACGTCCCTGAATACTGCGACCAGCTGTTGTGGAGCGGCCAGTGTCAGTAAATTTTGTCTCTTGCCAACAATTGTGGCTGTATCCGAGCTGCCAACCCTTGGACATGGGCTAGTGGTTGTTTCAGCTGCCCCATCCTTCCTGGGAGCTGCTCAGGCACAGTGCTGGTTGGAGCGGGCCAGTTTCACACCAGGAAAATGTCCAGCAGGTTGCTAGTATAACCTCTATCGCTCTGGGACTCTTCTGTGCATTAATTTACAGATCTGTATGTGATTTGTGCATATTTATAGACATATTGAATCTACGTAATCTGTAATTTAGGTAGATATTTGTCCAAGTGTTCCAGGTAGCTTGATTTTCTAGTTGGCTACGTCTTTCCTTATTCTGATGCAGGTCAGTTTTAGAAACAAAGACAAATGAGGCAGCCATGACACACAGAAAACTCTTTACATATTTAATGGATTAATGTTTTAGAAGAAAAATGTGAGGGTTTTGCCTAGGTTTTCTTAATGTTCAGTTTTGATGTAAAACCAAGTACGTACGCATACTAGAGGAAATGGTGTCTTGCCTCTGGAAATCTCTGTTGGAAAGTGAAAGAAGAGGCATGTAAGGCAGGAATGTACTTTGTTAATAATTGGTGTGATCTGGTATAAAAAAAAGAATGGGGATTTCTGCCCATGTCTAACTTGTGCAAGTGCTCAACTGTGTTTTATGTGTCTCCTTGCATTTAAATCAGTGTGCTGTTTCTTGGATGAAGAGAGGAGGTTTCCCTCTGATGTCAGGGAATCTAGATGGTTGCTATTGATTACCAAGCAAGGAAGGTGAAGTGGAAGAGGAAAAAAAAAATCAAAGGCAGGAGAGAAAAGTCTGAGAGAGAGGAGACACAAGGTTGGGAGGTGTAAAATAAGAAAAAAGGAGAGAAAAATCTCCCTTTAACTCTTATTGATCTGGATGTGAAAATAAAAGTAAGGCAAGAGAACAGGAAAGGAGACACCAATAGATGAAAGCAGCCATCTCCCATATTTTACACAAATATAAAAATCTGAAGAAGCTGTAAAAGGCATTGGAAAGCAGGGTATAGAGCAGCCTGGAAGCAAAGGCTGTGAGATTCCAAAGGCAAAGAAACTAGAGACCTCCCAAGAGACAAATTACATAGGAAGGAGGTGTATAGAGTTCTTTAGAAGCCCAATGGCTTGTCCGGTGGCTGGCGAGGACAGCGTTAAGTCTCCCAGGAGCAGAGGGGAAGCCACAGCTGCATGCCCTGGGCTCAGGGGTTGTCAGGCACCTGTCAGGGAGGGAAGTGAGGTGGGGCCCAGCCTCACCGAATTATGGTTTTCTCCCAAGGCATCAGAAGAGGAGCGTGTGCACTGTCATCCACGTAGGCTTTTATTGTATGGAAAAAGGCAAGTGCTACTGGAGAAAAGCGCATTATGCAGATTGCTTGTACGTGAAATTCGCTTTCGCAAAGATATTCTTTCATTCGTTTTGCTTAGGCATCGACTGTGACAAATGAAATCCCTTTTGCTAAGTGTAAATTTTTTGGCTGAGTAATGCCTTTATTTTTTCCTCTGTGTGCGTGTGTTCATGCAGTGCATGCATAGATTTTGGATAAAATACTAGTCTATCCAGCCATGGCTTGCCTAAATTATAATGTTTTAGTTCAGTGTGGTGGCAAAATGGGTATTCATTTCTCCCCATCCTACACACAGAATGGTTAAAAATCTCTTCTTACTTGTCTTGCAAATATAACTGTCCTAACAGCTGTTAGTATAGGGCAAGCTGGTTAGGGGGGAGTAATCAAACAAAGCCTTGTGTACCTAAACTGCGGTTCATTTTGGGTGCACGGTCCATCAGGCATTCTTCTCTCGGTATCCTTGAAGCCTACACCTTTGCAAGAGGCTGCGGTAACACAAAGGCCTTGTGTACACAAGAAAAGTGTAGTGATTGAATTAAGCAGGTTTAGAGATCAGTTTAGTTAAACGAGGCGTTGCCTTCTTTAGACATTCTTGCATCAGTTTAAGAGCACTTTATGCTAATGTTGTGAAGTTAAATCAACATACACCATTCTTAAAGCAAAAAACTCAAGCAAATGTGGTGTGTAAATAGCAGTAATTAGTCAAATCAGTTGCTAAAACAACCCTCTCAGATACAATTGAAGGTTCATATGAGGTTTCTCCTTAGTGCTTCATTGTAGGCACAGTAGAAAATTATAAATTAAGATAGGGTTGTTAGTTTTACCTTGCTAGTGCAACTAAGATGGAAATGGGGTGGGAGGGGGGAAGTTGCTAGCCCATCTCCCCCTCACCTGTCAGTGGTGTCAAACGCTGAATCAGTCTGTTTCAGTGTTCTGAGGGTCTCTGCGTGGGATGATGGGAAGACAAAGCATCTTTAAAATTAATAGGAATGTTGATAGTAAACTCATTACCACTTAATAGCTTCAGCTGAGAGATGAAGAAATATGTCATCAAATTTTATTTTAACTTGTTTGGTTTGGAAATTTATTACGTTGTACTTATGCGAAACACTAGGTGAATGTAGTGAAATCACGGTGACACCATACATAGAATATTTTCTGAAAGCGAGTTTTTTTCTGAAGTAGCGTTTGTGGAGACATACGTTCATTTTATCTACCCAGTTGAATTAAAAAGTAGCTATTACCAAGTACGTACGAGTAACTGCATTTCTTTAATTTCCTACAAGCATTTGATTTTATGACTTTTTTTCAATTTTAGAACATATGAACAATAAAATGCATATTGAACATCCATTGGTGTGATTTCTGAGATACATTTCTTGGGTGAACTTTGAAATATTTGAGGATATACCTACCTACTATTTAGCACAAATAGGTTTTTTGAGGATAAGCCAAGAGAAAGACTGACTGAATACTCCCATTGACGTGACCTGATTTGGCAGAGTAGGGAACAGACTAACACAGATAGTAGTTCTACTGAAATTTAAATTAGTTTGGGTTTAGATGGAATTAAAGTCTGCTTTATAAAGAGTGCTTCTCAAAATGGGGATATTTTGAAAGCATGCTTACTGAACATCGGTCTGAACTTCTGTCTAGGTGTCTGATTTCTATCAGTGGTGTTTCTGTGCTCAGAATAAGAGGAAACCCGAATAAGGTAGAGCGTGTGAAACCTTAACGAGGCTGAATTGGTTATACAAATTCAGAGAAAGATTGCAAAAAGCAGCTGAAATATTTTTGTAATTATGAAAGCGTCTCACATTATAAAAACTGTAAGCACATGCTTTAAGTTAAATCTGTTATTCCGTAGGTATTAGAAACACATCTGATTCTTTAAATTACATGGGTGCTCTCAGTAAGCCACTTAATTTTTACAGTGAAGACTCTTGCTTGTCAAACATTATTTGATCTGACGTAGCTGGCAAAACAGAAGTCTTTTTGCTGTGAATGAGGGCCTGGTGTGATAAGACGTTTCAAAAATTCCGGTTGCTAACTACTTTAAATGAAGTTAACTTTTGTATGTTTGCTGCAACGGAAAGATAGCAGCTTGTGCTTGTGACTCGCCCTATTCTCCCACTTGCTCTGCAGCTGTAGTCAAACGATCTGAGTTGCTACGGTGGGCCTGGCGAGTGCTGTTGAGTAGAAGAGGTAGGCATGGGCCAGTTCCTCTGACTTTCTAAGCAAGTTTTCCATAAAGATAAGCAGATTTTTGTCTTGTGGGCACGTGCGTCAATAAATAGAGCTTCTGTTGACATCCTTGGCCAGTTCTGTTGGATGGTCTCGTAACTAAATATTTGCAGGATCAGAATTTATCTCAGGACATTAGTTGGATGTGCAGTGTTTGGCTCAAATAGAGATTACGTGTCCCTCACTGCATTATATTTCTGAGATCAAGCTTGAAGTTATCTTTGTTTCAGAACCTTTGATTAACAGCTTGTGGAATAAACTTCTGCAGTTAGTGGAACTGTAAAATAAATATTTACGTGACCAAATTTTTAATTTTTGCTTTGTAGGTGTATGTAGAGATCACTCTTTATGTATTTTTAGAGGATAAAAATACAGTGAATTTATTTTAATATGTGCAGATTTCACCCTTGCAATCCTGCGTTGTTTGTTTGGGTTTTTTGTAACTGAGACTAAGCAGTGATTTGCGATGTCAGGTGTTAAGTACTGTAAATAACTCCCCAGAGAGATGTATTTACACAGTGACTGATTTATAAAATATAGGCTGCAATACTTAGAACAAAGCAGACAAAATTGCTATTCTTAAATGGATTGCAAGACAGCTACTAAATTAAAATATGAAGCTACAAATGGTGCTAAAATTGTATATAATATCGTTCAAATTTCACTGAGGATCTATCTCAGAAGAATTTGGCCCTTTCTGTGGCTCTTCCTGTATGCTACTCTGATTAGGTATTCACTGAGGGATAAACTTGAAAGGATTACTGGTGAACAGGCTAGTGGACGAATTTTTCCTCTTGGACCCACATGATGGATTTTGGCACCGATAATCTGCACACGTGATTTCTAAGAATATTTTTAAGATACAGAAATTGCCGATCAGCTGTGATACTGGTGTTTTTGTAAGTCTAAGAGGAGAAATTGTTAATAATTTACAGTCAAGAAAATAAATGTATTTTACCTTTTGGTGAATTTGGATGAATGTATTCTGTAAATTATGATTTGTTTTTCTTCACATGAAATAGTCTCTTAAATA
>VXBL01002470.1:866215-893078 GCA_013400195.1 Aramus guarauna | reverse complement strand
GGTGGGTGGGTGGGTGTTGATCCTTTTTATGCTGAGCTTCATGACCATATCTTGTATTCCCTCAATGTCGACTAGCTACAATCTCTTTTTGTAAATTCCTTGGGGTCATGGGGTTTTTGGTTGNGCGTGCGTCAATAAATAGAGCTTCTGTTGACATCCTTGGCCAGTTCTGTTGGATGGTCTCGTAACTAAATATTTGCAGGATCAGAATTTATCTCAGGACATTAGTTGGATGTGCAGTGTTTGGCTCAAATAGAGATTACGTGTCCCTCACTGCATTATATTTCTGAGATCAAGCTTGAAGTTATCTTTGTTTCAGAACCTTTGATTAACAGCTTGTGGAATAAACTTCTGCAGTTAGTGGAACTGTAAAATAAATATTTACGTGACCAAATTTTTAATTTTTGCTTTGTAGGTGTATGTAGAGATCACTCTTTATGTATTTTTAGAGGATAAAAATACAGTGAATTTATTTTAATATGTGCAGATTTCACCCTTGCAATCCTGCGTTGTTTGTTTGGGTTTTTTGTAACTGAGACTAAGCAGTGATTTGCGATGTCAGGTGTTAAGTACTGTAAATAACTCCCCAGAGAGATGTATTTACACAGTGACTGATTTATAAAATATAGGCTGCAATACTTAGAACAAAGCAGACAAAATTGCTATTCTTAAATGGATTGCAAGACAGCTACTAAATTAAAATATGAAGCTACAAATGGTGCTAAAATTGTATATAATATCGTTCAAATTTCACTGAGGATCTATCTCAGAAGAATTTGGCCCTTTCTGTGGCTCTTCCTGTATGCTACTCTGATTAGGTATTCACTGAGGGATAAACTTGAAAGGATTACTGGTGAACAGGCTAGTGGACGAATTTTTCCTCTTGGACCCACATGATGGATTTTGGCACCGATAATCTGCACACGTGATTTCTAAGAATATTTTTAAGATACAGAAATTGCCGATCAGCTGTGATACTGGTGTTTTTGTAAGTCTAAGAGGAGAAATTGTTAATAATTTACAGTCAAGAAAATAAATGTATTTTACCTTTTGGTGAATTTGGATGAATGTATTCTGTAAATTATGATTTGTTTTTCTTCACATGAAATAGTCTCTTAAATACCAGCTGGCAGAGAAGTTGCCAGTTGCCTTTTGCAGAACAGATGATTTTTCACAGCAGTTACTTGATTCATTCCATAGCTGTCATTTTTCAAGGAACAGATTACAGCAAACATTCCTAAAAGTATGGATTTTCCTCTTGACCCTTATCAACACTGAGTCTGAAATGATGGAAACTTGTGGAGCTTGTTGCCCGCTATGGAAGAGTTTCTGATTTCCAGTCCCTTTTGTTTGTCGCTCACGATACTGTTTGGGTTAGAGCCCATCTTTTCCCCCCTCTGCTCCTTTCTATTCCCCTTTAAAATGCATGATTGAATCCCAAAGACATGGTGAGCTTTCCTTGTGCTCGAAACTACCATTTCTCTCCGAGATATATAGATATATATAATTTCCCCGCCCCCCCCCGGCTCTTTTCTCTCCTGCGGCTGCTGCCTCCATCACCGCGTTGTGCGCTAATTGCTGGGCAGGCGAGTGCCACTGGGAGTTGTTTCCGAGGGAGCCTCCACCCTCGCTATGCATGCCTTCCTCCCAGTGACGCTAATGGGACTTAATCACCCCTGTCCGAAGGGAAAGAAACCACGGAGAGCCTGGGCCATCACTTTGCCAGTGTACCTGATTGGCATGGGATTTTGGAGCTTGCCCCCAAATGCCTGCCTTTCTGCGCAGACGGGGAACNTGTTTTGTTTTGTGTTGGTATTTTGATTGCTCTTGTTTTTTTAACTTATTTGAATTCTCTAATTCTGGAACAGTAAGGATGCTTTGTTGCTTTCAGGTGCTAGAGATGATACCTAGCTTTCCTGATTTTGGTGTTACCAGTTCTTTAAACATTAGTCCTTTTGTCAATTAAGCATTAGTCTATTTGCCTTCAATCTTGACTGTTTCTTTTCAGGGATTTACAATATTGTTAGTTAAGGTTTCTCACAGTAGATGGTAATGGAGAAATACTGTTAAGTAAGTTTGAGTGCTGATTAAGTAAATGTTTCTAAGTCTGTTGCCTTAAGGCAATGTTTAAAGGGGCTTTATTTTCCTTCTTGTAGTAGAAAATGTAGTTTTAATGAACCTGGTTTTTATTTGTCAAGCATTAGGTTTTTCCTACTTGATATGCTTTAGAAAAAAAAAAAGTAGTGATAACCTCATTGTTCTTAATAAAATGGATTAGTAAATTGTAAGAGGATTAAGCATTTTAGCTTCTGGCCTTTACACTTAATTTCAGAATACATTTCTGGAGCCAAAAAAACTGATATGCTAGTTGTTCGTACTCTACTTTGAAGTACTGCAATTCTGGAGATAATTTCTAGGTAAACTAAATGGTTCTTGCCGACAAGAGTTTGTTATTTGAAAATCTGTCTCTTTTTAATGGGAGAATGAAAGATTCTTCCTTGTATTTAGGCAAATCAGTAATTTAGTGGGTAGGTTAAGTTATTCTCTAAATTGAAGTCATTGAAGTTTTGCCAGTTAAGACTTTATGTGATATCATAATTTACATGAGATCTTGCTTTTCATCCAAGGACCTTAAAACATTTTCTAAATATTAATTAGGCTGTGCAGTGTTTCTCTGAAACATGTAGCCCATTTTTCAGAAATGTAAACTAGTACTCAGAGATGTCTAGTGATGCTTTTAGCAGGAAATACTCTTGACTCTTAAGCACGGCTTAAACCTTGAGATAATGCTGCTGTTCAGACCCCTTTTCACAAACTTTAACAAGTGAGGAATATGTAATTTTCATTATCTTCCAGCTTCATAGTTGTGCTTTTGGATAAATTGATGATTGCAATCGTGTTTGTTCTTGTTAGTTCAAAGTATCTGAATAGTGCAGGGGCTGTGCTGTGGCCCACTGCGGTGATGGCTTGTAGAGCACGAGATGAAGGGTATACGTGGGCACGCGTTGCCCGCCCTGTGGCGTGTCAGGAGGGGACAGAGGAGCCTCTTGGGAGCTGAGCTGGTGGCATCTGAACGCTTGCAGCTCTCTTGGGATAGTCCCTGGAGAGAACTGCATTTAAGACCGGGCTTAAATCTTGGAAACAGCAAGTTGGAACAATTCAAAACAGGGTGAGGGAATGAAATAATAGTTTGGGAGTGCAGATAATCACATGCCCCATGCTCAGATTTGCTTGCCGTGGTCCCCTTTTTATTTAGCTGTGTAAGACCAGGAAGTCCATGCGAGTGCTGGGTTTTTTAAATATCTCCGAACCTACTGGGATAACTGATAAAAATTTTGATGGCAGGGCTTTAGGATGAACCTATCTAATGTATAGAGCTTTATGTATGGCTTATTTAATTCAATAACTTTTATTCAGTTTTATGTAATTGCTTTTAAACAAAATTTAGTATGGGTTTTTATTTTAAGCTCACACCCTGATTACCAATTTGAGTTAATTCTGAAATTAAATGTGCTTTTTTTAGATCAAATATTTTTTTCAGGTTTGTAATTGTTTGGTCTCTTATTCCTGAGGTAATTAGTCTAAGAATCTACAGGGAAGATTCTGTCCCATGTCCAATGTGGAACTTTGTTGCCAAAATTACTAATTACCCACAAAAGTTATTTCAGGGGACTGTGAAATTTTTGACAAAGATGAAGACATAATTTTGGCAAGCGCCTTTAGGTATTCAGATTGCTGAGTAGTAACAGTAATTATTAAGACACATACTTAATATGCAGGAAAAAAAAAGAGAGAAAAGCATGTGAAGCTGTTGATTTGTCTTCTCAGTTTTAGTTCACTGTTATGTTAACATTTCAAATCCTAGAAACGTCTAAACAGAGGTAGCTATTGTATCTTAAAATGTGCTGAATTCTTTAATAGATCCTAATGCAGTGCTAGGTTTTATCTCAAAAGCATTATTTTGGGTGTATTTTTCTGTTTTAAATCACCTGCTCGTGTATGTATAATCTTGTATTTTCTGAATTGCACACACGCCACGCTTATCTGGTGCATGGAAGATCGGTTACATTGCCACTACCTCTTCAACATCGCTGAAGAATGTAATTATACTGAAATAGAGAAGGCACGAAGTTGCAGTTTTCTGTATTGCATCTGAAAAATACTGGGAAGGAAATGTGCAGAAGCATTAGAAACATTGAAGATAGCTTTTATCTCCCTTAAGATTAGCCTTCTAAAAGATGGGTGGTGTTTAGTTCAAGCTGGTCGTCTCTCATCCTGGTATAATGAGTTACAAGAGAGAGGTGGCATTATCAATCACTAGATTTGCCTGTGTTAGATACCTGTTTTACAGAGGTGCATGGCCTTGGCCTGAGATGCCTGTTTGTCTGTTGCTTCTCTCCCAAAGGGTAAGTGAGTATAGATGGCTAGGATCAAATATGATGCACTTTGGGTACTGTTGAGTTCAGAGGAAATATCTAGACTTCTCAAAAAAGTAGGTAGGTATTCATTAAAACGGTCTGTGCAAATGCGCGTAGCTGGTGTTTGATTTAACACTATGCAGACAAATACAATTTTTCTGATTCTTCCTTGTAGAGGACAGCCTGTTGGAAGCACAGTTTCAGTGCGCTGTATGTTTCTTCACCGTTGCAAGATTTGTGACACTTTTTTTTCTGGTTTTCACTTCTCCGTGCTTCTGCTTGTTTGGTAGGTCTTCCTTATTTTCACATTGAAGAATGGTTTATAAGAAGAACAAATGGTATTGAGGCAACCTTTCCAAAGACTTCCTGGTCTGTAAAGTGTATATTTTGAGAGTTGAGTCCTTCATCAGTGGCTGAGATAAACTCTTACATAACTGGACAGATACTCTGAAGTTTGTCTGGTTACTGGGGTCCACACAAACAGAGAAGAGATCTTCAAATTGAGCTAATGAGACATACCTGAAGGTGCTTCTTTCTCTACGTCTCTTTCAGTAACTCAGCAGAGCTCTAGCGTTAGACCTGGAAACTTTTAAAAGGTGTTCTTAACTCAGTGGAGGGAAATCCTGGCTCATGTGCTCTGCAGTTACATTCAGTTATGAAAAATAAATATATTCCTCTTTAGAAACCGGTAATGCTGTTAGAAATTAAAGCATTACAAATTTATTCCTCAATTATTCTCCTTCATATTATGTATTTCTTCTGGGACCTGGTACTAACTTTATCCTCTTAGCAAAATGAAACGTGATGGCAAGAGATACGCTCTGCCATTATTCTTCCTTCCAAAGAAAGGATGGCTGAAAACTAACAACTCCTTTTCATAAAAAGAGTCCACCTTTTATTCCAAAGAGGAGAAAACCCAAGACTTTCTAAAAAAAGTAATGCTGCCTCCTCATCCTGAAAAGCAGGTGGAAAGGAAAGAGCTCTTTGAAACAGTTGATAACCTTCTGTCGTCTGCAAAGTGTTTGGTGATGTGCTTGGCGAGGTGGGGCTGTGGGGTCATCCTCGTCTTCTTCGGTGCAGTGGAAGTGATGGATTATGTAAATCACTATGGTAGTTCAAAAAATCTGTTTTACCAAACTATAGAAAGCAAGTACAGGTAAAACTGTGTATTATTCTTTTTTTTTTTAGTTGGTGAGTGCTCAAATTTTGTATGTATAGACAATAAGTTTTCTAAAAGAAGGCTTCTACAATGTATGTATGAAAACCTTAGATAACTTTGACATTATTTTTTTCCTATGAACTTTGTTTTTCTATATTTTCATTGTGTACTTCCTGGAAGTTAGTTTTTGATCCACACTTAATGCTGTTTTTGTGTAGCAGCTAGTAACTATTGTTTTCCTTTATTTAAAATTTGCTTGGGATTAAAGACGTTTATTTTGATAACTATCAAATATATGAGTATTTCTATATCTTTAAATCATTCAAGAAACTTAATGTTCACTTCCAGAGATCCAGAATAAAGACTGGATGGAAGCATGGAACCGAGGCATAAACTTAAAATTGTATAGAAAACCAAAACAAAGTTTACATAAAACAAATGTTAGGACCTAATGGAAGTTGAGGAAAGACTACATGCCAATTGCAGTCCTAATCTGGCTTTGCATATTCTTGCTTTTAGTCTTCTCTGGGCATTTGTAGCCACATGTCTGGCTGCCTGTTCATCCATCCACCACTTGGAACACAAAAATCATTTTGGGCAACAAAGACAAATCTGTAAACTGTGTGAATCTACAACACTGTGTAAATCACCAACTGTACAGTTAGCATTTAGAATAGAGCAAGCCAAGGACAGGAATTATGCTTACATTGTCATTTGTAGTTCAAGTAAATGGCAGATATTTGTGAGTTTGCTTACGAAGTTTTTCCTACTGTCAAGCACGTATAATCAAATCAGCGTGAACGAACCTCTCCATTTCTTCACATTTTTGTGTAAAATTTCTCATTGATAAAATATTAATTACACTGTATTTCCAGGTTATGTGCACAAAATATATGGAGAAGAGATTTTTCTGACTGTAGCTTTGCTTTTGTTAATTATTATAGGTGTTAGGAAGTGATGCAGAGCATGAAGTGCCTTACATGGCAATTTGAGGCTGTTACAGTCAGGTTGCGATGAAGGCTCTGACGGACCTACCAATAAAGCTATCATTTATTTATGGTGTTAGCACATCTCTGCTGGACAGTGGACTGAGCTTCACAAACACACTTTGCGTAGGCTTCCTCATGGTGAAATAGTACTGTCTGCTGATCACGACAGGGTCTAGGCTGGATTTCAGCAGCTGGTTTCAGAACAACAGCTCTGCTGCTGAGGAGGTGTCCCTTGCCCTGTCAGGTGCCCCGGTCTGTGTTATGGCATTTGTCTATTTTGCCCTCTGTGCCTTATTTGTAGACTTAAAGAATGAGGATCACAATCCTCAAATGCAAATTCCTGCAAATGCACCATCTATATTATAAAATTAGGGGAGGGTGGGTTAGAGAAAAGCTATTACATTGCAAATCTTTGAAATTTGGAAAAGCCCATAAAGCTAGAAAAACACCTTTTCTTAATCCATTCCACTTTTATTCGGGTTTAGTTGAGTTTATAGTTCAGGCATACCATCTCCCTTTGCTTGCTTATTTTTCTCAGGAAAACGGTGTCAACCTGCCAAATTAGCGCCTGAATGTGACTGTTCCAGGGGGATGGGGTCCCAGCCTGCCATCGAAACATTAGATTGCGTTATGCTGGGAGCTGCCAGAGCAGATAGAGCAATGTGAGTTGGAGGCAAGCAAGTTAGTGAAGTCCTACCTCCTATCCTTAACTACATCCCCACAGCCTCTCAGAATACCTCTTGGGAGAAAAAGTTCTCACAATTCCTGGGAAACTTGGAAAGGCAGACAGCCTGGCCAGGCGTGCTCCATAAAACCATAGTCTCAGCAACCCTTCTCCCTCCTTTGGGGGCACAAATATGTGGCACGGATCCCACCTCCAGGGTGGGAGAAAAGAGAGGGATAAATTGGGCCAGGGCTCCCCTGGCCGCTGCTGGAGTTAGCACTTAGCTCCAGGGGCCGTTTCCCTCTCCGGGATAAAAACTTTCCTCTATCGCCAATTAATGTCCTGCATCTCATCTGACAGAAGTCCGTGCTGTAATTTCAGGCTACAAGCCCTGATGATGGATGCATGCTCCTTGTTGCTGTCCATATTAGAAACTGGCTTTTCTTTTTAACTTTTTAAAGCAAAAGCTAGGAAATGGCTTTTACCTGTTTTGTAACAACAAGTAGTGGAAACAGAGTATGCCACAATGCCAATGATGTAGCAAAGTATCTTGTCTTGAAAAATAATCCTGTAACAGAAAAGATGTAAAGTGGCTCTTTATCTGTTATTCCTGAATGTAAATTATTTTTATGCTTGTTCACGTGTAACTCATGTGGAAAAGTTTGTTTGTTTGTTTCTAATCATAGTACATAATAGTACAAGTCCCCAACTTACCTTTCTTTTAAGGTGTCAAGTTGTGTGAAATATCACGGGAAAGACCGAAGAGGAGAGCCTACACCAGTGTGCAGGCTTCAGTTCCTCCAAGGGGTTTGTTTCAAATGTACACTACAAACTAAGAATGAAGTTTATGTAAAAGGTGGAAGGAAAGCTAAATATGATAATGGACACTGCTGTATTTGCAAAACGACCTTACTGTTGTGTCTGTATCTTGAATTCATTAGTTAAGGTCTGTTGGCAGACCTTATACAGAAAACCATATAAGTTTTACTAGTGGGATAGTCTTACATTTTATAGCAATGAAACGTCTAACAATGGCTAGATACTTATCAGTTTTACAGAAAATTGTCTTAATGAATTATAGCTTCCCCGCCCCGCCCCCCGGAAGGAGCATTTTTAAAATTCAATTTTATCTAAATGAAAGGCCATCTTAGAATACAGTTCAAATTAGTTTTTCTTCCAAACAAAATACCATGAAATTTGAGTACTGCCAGGTATTCCTGTCCGTGTTATTGTGAGGAAAGACGCAATGTGACTATCTGGCGGTTAGCTTATCTGATACAATCTTTTCTATTAAAGAGCAGAATGCACATTGCCAACCTTTTGTTATCTAATTTCCCGACTGCAGTACAGTATCAGGTTCTGCCAAACTGGCTTACATTTTGCAAGCGCTTACCGTTGACTTTAGTTATCTTTTTCTGGTAGTCTGCATCCTGCCACTCAGCTGTAAATGTCACACGCTCTTCTTCATTCATGCTTCCTACTCAGAGTTATCTCTGTTGAAATTGTATACAGAAGGTATATAGTAAGTGTGCGGGAGAAAAATTATATGTAACAAATGTCAGGATTTAGAAGACTTAAAAAAATTATTCTAATACCTTAAAGCATGTTTCAGAGTGGAGTAGGTTTTTTTTTCCAGTTGTATTTGCGTAATATATACCTAAATTTATCTTTCATATTTTACCTGCAGGCATTGATTTTTTTCAGATGTAATCTGACTCTTTCTGCTTTAATTGAAGAGAGGACAGAAATAATAGAAGTGGAACAGAAGTCAGTATATGAAATGCCAAAAATTGTTACCATTTAACTGTGGTTGCATTATATGTTTAAATATCTGCTAGGCTGATCTGCTGACAGATTAAAACTATAGTGTGAAATGCACCATGAAACCACCTCCTTGCTAGTTCTGAATATTTCTTTACTGTGCATCTCCAACAGAGTTTTGCTTTTCAAGACATTTCACTGCAAGTAAAATCTTGTTATATATCCTTCCAGAAGATATTATGTAGATTAGAAAAAAATGTTGGTGTGGTTTTGGTTTTTTTTTTTTTTTTTTCAAAACCAACTGAAAGACTACTTTCAAACTGCTTGCATAGCAGGCAAGAAATTTCATGTGCTCAGAAGAAAAAAAAAATTTCTAAGGAAAGCACACTGCTTTACATTATTCTAAAGAATATCAAAGCCATTATATCCAATAGCATTGTGATCATACATTCAATAACAGTGTTATAGAAGCAAACAGTGTTAGATGCAAGTGTTGGAAAAGATGTGTACGTAGCTGTACACTATATGTGTTCACCACTGTACTCTAATAATTACTTGTAGGAAATTAATTATTTATCTTGAGTAGCTACTTATCACTAAAATTTTGTTATGTTTTAAAACTTGGTCAACATTTTTTCTTGTGTCTTTTGTTGGCCCGATGTCTGTTAAGGGTTTTGTTTTCTTTCCTTTTCTTTTTTCCTCCTCCCAAACACAAGCTACCTTGTCATCCAAACAAATCAGACAGAAGACCCAGTCATGTCCTTTCCCTTTTTCCTGCTGAGCGCTGACGTGGGATTTTTGCTTTGTTGTAGTATTTCTCTGCTGAACATGAGGTTGCTTCTGGGAGTTGCATTTTCGGTAAATACCTTCTTCAGTGGTGCGTTATTAATACCATTTGTACAGTGGTCCATGTTAAATTTCACCTCATTGATTATCATAATACAGAATTACTAGAGAAGTTTAGTTCTGCCCCAGTGGAAAATACCAAAGATGCCGTTCCTGAAGGCTGCTTCTGCTTCACTGATGACAGATGACTTTGCCAGATCAAATAGGTTGATGGGAAGAACACAAGTGAGCAGATCAAAACTGTTCGTTTATCTGTCCATCATGTGTATCCAAGAGATTTTTTCTTTCCAGATAACTTTCCCACAAGTCAAATCTTGTTAGGTCTTTTTTGTGATTACTCTAAACTCAACAATCACGAGATTACTGTGAATCTTTACTGTCATTTTTTGTGCCATTCAGAAAAATAATGCAGATTTGTGTCGATGCATCTGAACCAACTAAAACCAGGTGGTAAGAATTTGCCCTGTCTTTTCAATTCAGGATTTATACAGGTTTTTTGGGAGACTTTGAAGGTCCAGAGTAGAAAGTGGTGGGAAGTATGTTGATCTTAACGCACAGAAATCATTCCAGCTAGTACCAAAGCTGTTTGGAAGTGGCATGGCCACATCTTGCCATGAGAGCTTTTGTGGTCAGACGTAGTGTGCTCGCTGAGTCTAGCTGATGGCCACAAATCCTTTGACAAGTTTTTGGGTGAAGCTAAGTTCTCCTGCAATATGTCAGGTACCAAGGGCAGCCAACAGAGGCCAGATCCATGAAACATAGGCTGTCTTCTTGATGTGTTTATCCCGACCTCTCACTAAGCCGTGAGGAGGAAAATATTCTGTCAGTTTGTGTGCTGATTAACTCATGCTATGGAACCATCTTGTGTGACTGCTGGGATTTATTTTCTACAGTTGTTAAGCATCACAGGATGCTTGGCAACAAGAATTTTGCTTAAATGCCATGGACAGTAAAGAGATTTTCTAAAAACACTGGAAGGTGTATATTTGAGCTTTATATTTATATATATATATAAATAAATGTCTTGATTTGGTCAAATTTATCCTCTGAAACAGATGACAGAGTTCGACGTCATCTTCAGAGATGAAGATGATTAGAGCAATCTGTTATTTCCATTGCCCATGCTAGGTACATGCTTTATCTCCAGCTTTCTTGAGATGAAACTTTTCCAGAACAGAATAATGTTACTATTTTCTTTGATCAAGAAACTACTTAACTTTTACTGGCTGCTACTTCTGATAAACTCATGTAAGAGTCATTTTCTTTTCTCATGGTCTCTTTTCCAGATACTGGCTCCTTTGTACTGCCTCCAAGGAGAGACTTTGCTCTTCTGTGAGGTCTGTAGAGCAAGGACAGTTGTTTCTCTCTCCTTCACATCTAGAGGCTGAGTTTGTTTCAAAATTCTGTCCATTTCCTTGTTTTCTATTGTCTTAAGATGGTGCAGGGTCTACTTGCAACTTTTTTTTTTTTTTTCTACAGTGCATCATCCAGCCTCATCCTTGGTGAACTTTAGGAGTCATGTAGTTAATATGTAAATTAATAAAAACAGTAATAATCCAAGGTAGCTCAGTAGCTGTACCTTTTTGCTGAAAAAGATAGTGACTTGGCAGAGAGCTTCTTTTCAAAAAAGTTTCTAAAGACAAAAGGTAATGAGTTGTTATAATGAGCTTATGATCATTGGTGTCTTGTAAATGCCTTCCTAGCTCCATTATGTATTATTCCATAATGGTGTGTTATGTCTAGTTCGAGTTTTCCTCTTACCAATTTCTATCTGTTTGCTTTGTCTTTTCTCAGCTGGACTAAGAAAAGTCACACAGTGACTACACTTTTCCTGGTGACTGTTTTATTGATGATCAAATCATTTAGCATTGTTTCTGCTGAGTTATATATACTGACTTCCTCAGGTCTCTCACTGTACTCATGAAAAATCATTCGCACAAATTTTTTCTGAACCTGTTCAAGTCTGTCAGCATTCTGTAGAGAGAGCGTATCTCAAAACTGAGCGAACTGTTCTGCCAGTGGCCTGCTAAGTTTGTTTACCAGGTAAAATACTGCGCTTATACACCATCTCTCTTTTGGGGCCATAATATTGTGCTAAAAATCGTGTTTACCTTGTTGTTCACCATTCTGCTAATTCCATATCCAGTTGGTAAGTGGGTCATTAGCAATTTCTATTGTTTCTATCCAGCTGCATCCCCAGCGTACCCTGGGCTTTCCCCCAGCTCTCTCCCACGCTGTTTTCCATGGCTTGCCAGCTTGATGAGACCCCAGGCAGGCTCTGCTTGATCCGTGCGCTCAAGGCTTCTCTGGTGAGGTGGCCAGAGGTCGGCACAGTCTGACAAGGTGGCCAAGAACTGCCTCTCAGTTGCCAGTCAAGTCAAAAGTCACGCACCGCTGCTTGGCTGCTGTCGGACCAAACCATTGGTTTTGAGGTCGTGTATCATGCAGACTTAAAGTCCTTTTGGAGAGTTTGTTTTCTAGGATGCTGTCTGGCTTCCCATAATGTGACCTACATTCTTCACAGCTACGTGCATATCCGTGCACATATTCTAAACACATGACCTTTCTAACAACCACCTGAGTTAGGCGTTAACTGTTGTTTTGGACTGTTGTGGATTCAGTTTAGCAAGAATTGCAGGTCACTCTGCATTTATGACCTGTCTTTCTCATTGCATGCGTTTACTCTTGCCCCATGCCGTTTGCTGATTTTTCATAAATATTTCTATATATTATTCTAGTTGAAAAATAGTTGTATCGCTTTAAGCTAAGACATAATTCTTGCAAGAAAAAAGATGCAGCTAAATGATAATTCTTTGTACTTAATTATACCTTCTTTTGTCGAAAGGCCATTTTAATCAATTTAATATGACTGATTTTGTCTAATGCTGGTAATGTGGCGATAATTGCTTCAATTGTGTATGGAAGAAACATTTAGTTTCTGACATGAAAGTGTGACTTAGCTACCAAATTGAAGACAAAGTTAGTTTATCAATCTTAACCTAGAGATTTAAAAGTCTTAAAGTAATTGTTTTTATCTCTGAGTGTAAAGTTTGTCTGATAAGTTCACTCCTGCTGTCATTATGCCTTTCTTTAAGAATCCACTTATCTTCATTACTTTGCTAGTAATTTTAAGCTATAGCTGGCTGTATCTTGCTGTGCAACAGGACTTCAATCATTTTGATTTAGTGTTATTATTATATGGTAACATGAAGTATGCTATCAGTTAAACGCCCTTACAGAATTTTATTGCGTGGTAGGAATTCCAGTAATACTGTCAGAAAATTGTACTCTCTGACTTGATATATTTTAAACTCATACAGTAGGAATGGCCTCTACATTTGCATTTGTGGTATTGGTTTATGTAAATTGAGAGGTAATGTCTACAGGTTTTTAAAAAAATTGGCCTAGTCTAAAGCCAAGAGGCAAGGTCAGCTTCAAATTGGAAGTGTCACAGGAAAAGTTTTCAGGAGGAATAGAGAAGGGAGGATGCTGTTTTTAAAATGATTCTTGATAAATTATGGGAACTTTCATGTGATAAAGTTGATGGTGCCAGTAGGGTTCTGAATTCTGGAGCTTGACCAGTTACATATTTCTATGTTAACAAAATTTCAAAGTGAAATCTTTTTTATTGTATTACTAAGCACTGTGTTGGTAAAACAGTGAACTTCTGGGTATTTCATGAAAATTTTGATTGAATATATGGTTGGACTTTTAATTTGGATACTATTGGACAGAGAAACTGGAAACTAATGTGGAAAAAATAACCCTTATACTAGTTCATAAGTTATGTTATCATGTTCTATAATTTCTGCTTTCACCCACTCAGTATTTATGTTTTGGGAAGTAAATAAAAGGAAAACCCAATGAGATAAATTAACCAAAACCAATTGCTTTAATTTTAGTTCTATTTTTAAAACACGGAGAACAGGAAAAATCCATTTACCAAGTGGAAAACTATGTAATCATTAGGAAGAAATGCTATTTTCATACTCTCATGCTGGAACCAATAATATTCAATTTCATACCTGAAGAAAACATATTTGTTGGTCTAGTGACAGTCGGCTATTACTGTTCTCCTGCTCACCCCTGAAGCTCTGCGGAGATGAGGGGCTGGGGGTGCTCTCGGCAGGGCAGCGCTGCCTGAGAATTCCCCTGCGGCGGCTCTGAGAAGTGCTGCGCAATGTCGTGTAGCTCTCTGCTGGATGCTGGGACACAGAATATGGGCTGGCTTTCACCAGTAGGTAACCAGTAGTTAGCATTACTCTTTGTTCAGTCCAGCCTGTGGAACGACAGCAGTGGCAGCTGCATTTTGCTTTTCACGATTTTTGTTAGTACTGAAAGTATCCCTGCGGAGTACCTCATTTCCCTGAGAGGTTTGTCTCATTTTAGCAAGATAATTTGTTTTAGTGCAAATCCAATAAATAACCTTTGAGGCATCACAAATTGCCACAAATAGGTTGGATCAGTCCAGTCACTCAGGCATAGGACTGGGAATAGAAGTATTGGTTTTAGACTCAGAAGCTGTTCAGTGTTTTCTTCCAAATGAACGGAGTTGTTGCAGGTAGTATAATAGTGCTGTTTCTTTTGCAGGTTTTTGTTTTAATCTCTTAAAATCCACACTCCACAGATCTTTTAATCTACTATATTTTTACTATACCTTTTCCAAGATTTGTAGGAACCTTGCAATCCTTTCCATCCAGTTTTGGACTCTAAGGTTCTAGCTCATTTTCTCTAAGTCCCAGAAACGTGACGTACCCCTCTGCCAAAGTTAAACAAGCAATCCAAAGTAACGCCAACCCCCAGTACCTCCTGCTAACTTCAGCTCCGATGCCTTAAAAAACTCCAGAATCCTTTCCTGTCCTGCCAGATGTTCCTCCCATATTTTATGAAAACAAATGAAGTCACTTTAGCACATGAAGATGTCTTCTGTTCTCAAACTTTGGGTTAGGTCATTGACTGTGCTCTGAAGTGTCCCTCGTGCATTCATGAATTTCTAAGGCATTCATTTAAAAGAGTTTTTAGGATGACACAAAGACAGTTTTCTGGTATAATCACAATGTAGAGCTAGGTTTCTTCCTTCTTGTCTACCATGTAAAAAATAAAATAAAATAAAAAAAAATCTGAAGTCCTGTAGTTCAGGATTTTCTTTTTAGTTTTCTTTCACGGTCTTGTAGATTACATGAGAGTTTCCTGTCTATCTCTATTCTACCTTCTACCTCTTTAGATATTTGTTAGTTCTAAGATTAATATGTCAGTTCTGCAGCTGAAAACAATCTTGAAATTTCTAAAAGATTCTACTTATCTCTTTCCACCAATTGTATTAAAAAGCTGAATATCTTTAAAATATTAAGCTTTTTCCTCTTCAAGAATATAATGTACCTTCAGAACTAGACAAGTGCGAGATTAATTTATAAACCACAAATGTTCACTGATTTTCACATCCGTGAAGGTGCTTCTACTTGACACCTTTACAGACTAATTTTTATATGCCATTTGAATGAATTCTTCACTTAGATGTATTATACCAGTAATGGTAATGTTACGATAAAATTATGTTCTTTTGGGGAGTCATGTTCTTGGGGAATAACTTATAACTGAAAAGCACTTACTTTCACAGTAGGAGTGTAATGTTACAGCTCTCTAATACCTGAAGCAGTATTCATGCTACTAATCCACAATCTGAAATAGTGTTTTATAATCCTTCCTAGAAGAGTTCCTGTTGTGGTTTAATCCCAGCCGGCAGCTCAGCCCCACGCAGCCGCTCGCTCGCTCCCCCCACAGCAGGATGGGGAGAGAATCAGAAGAGTAAAAGTGAGAAAACTCATGGGCTGAGATAAAGACAGTTTAATAGGTAAAGCAAAAGCTGTGCATGCAAGCAAAGCAAACCAAGGAATTCATTCACTACTGCCCGTGGCCAGGCAGGTGTTCAGCCATCTCCAGGACAGCAGGGCTCTATCACGTGTAACGGTGACTTGGGAAGAAAAAACACCATCACTCCACATGTCTCCCTCTTCCTTCTTCTTCCCCCAGCTCCTTATATGCTGAGCATGACATCATATGGTGGGGAATCTCCCTTTGGTCAGTTGGGGTCAGCTGTCCCGGCTGTGTCCCCTCCCAACTCCTCGTGCACCCCCAGCCCCCTCGCTGGTGGGGTGGGGTGAGAAGCAGAAAAGCCCTTGGCTCTGTGTCAGCACTGCTCAGCAGTAACAAAAACATCCCTGAGTTATCAACACTGATTTCAGCACAAATCCGAAACATAGCCCCATACTAGCTACTGTAAAGAAAATTAACTCTATCCCAGCCCAAACTAGCACAGCTTCAAACAGATAAATTTCTATAAAATGACAGTCTGTGGATATTCTAGTTGTGAGCAGAAAATCTAAAGATTAGGTGACTGGTATTCCTTTCCAAACCTTGGGAATGGCCCAGGGTCATTCACTTGAAATCTTATCTGTCCCCGAATACACTGTATTATTTGAGCACTCTCATATCCAAAGAGCAATGAGTTGGCTGGTTTAAACAGCACTGCTTCGGAGCACTGGATAAGCAAACCCTTCTTTTTGTCTTTTACTAGGAATTCTATTTTCAATTACTCTGGTGTTAACTCAGGGAAACACTAAAAACAAGTATGTGTACTGTTACAATTTTTATGTAAGAAATGTGGACATTTAGGATTGTGGCTTACAGACTAGGATTCATATGACAAGAGGTAGTGGATAGAAAAGAGTGTATGTTTTGTATTTTTTTTTTCTTCCACGTATAGAGCAGAAGTATCTCAAATATCTGCAGAAGTATGCATTCAATAATACAAGATTTTTCATTTAACATTTGGATATTGTGCTAGAAACAATGTTTTATAAACAAAGCAATAATACCCAATAATCTACCCAAGAGATAAGTGATACAGCAACATGTTTTCTGAGTGCTCAAGTTTCACTTGGTCAAGTGCTTTTTCTGTGGTTTTTCTACATATTCGTGTCTATTTCTGAATAGTTTGCTTTGAAAGCATAAAAGACTAAAGAAGGACTAAAGATCATGTAGGAGTTTAAGGAGTCTATTAAAATTTTCTGTTTCCTAAAATCTTAATAGTGAAGGATTTTTTAAATATTAGACCCTAAATGCCATAGGCTAAATAGCAGTCCTCTGAAAAGGGTGATATTTAATTTGGCATATTTGTGCTGAAGGTTAGCTATATTGAATGTTTGCATTTTCTCTGAGCTTGAAGGAAGCTTAGTGTTTGCAGTATCTTGTGTAATTCCTATTTCCAGAGCTATATTAAGAGGTTATTTGAGGCCACCACTGCGTCGCTGTCAAAAGACGCACCCCTCGTGGCCAGCAGACCGTGCTAGCCCAGGGTGAGCTGGCTAGAAGCATCACGTTTGGCTTGCATCCTTTGTTCCAGCTGCTGAATCGTATTAAGAGACATCTAAAAATACTCTGAGACTAATTTAGGCAGTAACGTCTTTATTAATTAAAACCCAAAGACATTAAAAACCATTAAATACTTAGAATCTCTCTTCTCTGTATTCATGCAAACAGCAGCTGTAATTAAGACTGTGGCAGTCGCGGTGGGAGAAGCGGTGTCTGTGAGCGGGATGGCAAGTGGTCCATGGTATGCTGTTCCTGCTGACATGTGGGCCGCTGTTACAAGGCAGTTTAAGAAATCTGGTGGTAAGCAGCACATAGCGAGCTGCGGTGGCTCAGTGAAGGCAAGAAAAGGAGTAATAGACCGGGAGAAAAAGTCAGGATCTGTTGTTTGGATTGGCCCTTTAGTGTTTCTGTTTGACTTAGAAACTAAAATGCCTTCTAAAATGAGGATCAGCATGAGGGTGACTTTCTGGGAATGGGACGCTTAACCAAGCTCTATTTGCTTTCTTTTCAAGATTTGTGAAATTTTTCAACTTTTACATTTTACACCACAAGATTATCTGTAATAAAATCTGTGGGACTCACAGTTGTTTCTCGTTACTGGATTGCTTTTTTTCTTAATTTGCTTTTGGTACATTAGTCTGACAATCAGTTGTGAAAAAGTAGCAAACTCTAATTCTTTATGCAAAATACCGCTGTAAATATGTACAATTTAACCTAACCAATTTTGCGGCAGCTTTGAGGTGGCGATAGTAGTTGCAGCCTCACAAATGTGGAGATAAAGGCAGTCTCGCGAAGAAACTGTAGGGACAGGAGTAAGCTGAAGCTGTATCTTAATTTTTTTTGTTTTATTGCCCTCAACCCTACCTCCCCTGCTTCAGTTTTGTTGATGATACTTGAATTACCAAGAGTGCCAAAACCTAGGAAGTGAGTAAGTTTGGACTGCGTGCAACGTATGATTCTCTTCAGCGTGGGGCGGAGATTCCGCTGGCTTGCAGCAGAGTGCGAGCAAAAGGCTAATACTCTTTACTGTTTAAAAACAAGGATTTGGAAAAGCTTGCCGCAGATAGGCAGCACTGGTTTGCTGTAGCAGAAGAGTGTTTTTTAAGAGGAAACAACTGCAGAACTGAAATGAGGTTTCATTGTGTCTGTCAAGAGGCAAAACGTTAGAGTGATTATATAAAGTCTGTCTCAAGTACTATCGTGGCTAAAATCGCTCAGAATATTAAGCTATGTAAGATTCAGATGTATGGAGCATTAAATTCTAACTAATAACTTGATATTAGGCATTACATAACATCAATGATTTTCCACTGTTCATTTGCTGTTGTCTTACTAACTCGGAGGATATTTTTCAGTTTGTTTTACTTGCTGTGTCCAAAAAATAATCAGCAGCTGTGCAGAGTCTCCATGGGAAAAAAAACAACCCAACCCCTTAAATTACAAATGCTGAAAAAAACCCAGTATTCAGTAACAACCAAGCAAAATAGTTGTGACGAATGGGACTCATCATTTCTATTTTAAACCGTGACGTGAATTGGATGATAGAGTAAAACAATCATGCTTCAACTTTTTAGCTGTATGGACTAGAATTTGTCCTCTGGTTACAAAAACAAACAAACAAAAGTGGTAGAAGACATCTGTTGAATATGTGGACAGGAATATAGAATTACGTTGGTCCAACACCCAGAACCTACTGTATTAAGGACAGGATCGCTGCCAAAAAAAAAGCAGCATTAAGAGCTGTTTAGTCCCTTTCCTTGTCTCTTCCGCAGGGTCAGGTCACAGAACGATGTGCTAAAACCCGAGATGGAGTGACTTAAGTGAGATTCATGACAAAAATGACTGAAACAGGAAGCTGCAGCTGATAATGGAAATCACTTCTGAAGCCTAAATAAGGGTTTATTTAGATACGGTGTAATAGTTCTCCATGTTTAAATTTAAGACAGTGCAAATGGAGCAAAATTTATTTCATGTGGTATGATGAGAACCTTGATCCTGAATGCCAGATAATCCCTCAGATATGCACTTTCCTTTCTGTGCCATTTGGCTTTCTGTATAAATCTTTGGTTGCATTTAATGATTATTCAGGGATTTTCTGTTTTAGAGGTACTACTTTAGCCTACTTGGGATTTTATGTCTGTGAGAAAATGAAATATATTTTTTTTCTTTCATCTCCCAAAGATGAGGAAAGGGCACAGAAGGAGAGGATTTCCACATAGGTCAGTGCTGCTACATTATAAGATTCATGTGATGTGTTTATTATATTCTAATACCAAGTTTTAAAGAAAGTGTTGATGTATAAATATGTGGCCTCTTATTGTCATAGCACAGGAAAATTAGTAAGGGAGTTATGTCATTTATTATTAAGTTACTTATCCACTTCTACCCTATAGGAACAACCTGTGGCACTAGAGGAAAGACACTACAGTTGTGAAATTTCTTGAAGACTGGTATTTCCAAAGTGAGATATTGTAGCTAAACAGTAATTCCCAATCTTTTTTTATAAATTAGCTGCCTTTCTGGGTTGCCCTCCAAATCGCCAGACAGCTGCTGCTGCTTCCCCCTCAAGGCTGCTGTGCGGTGCTTGTGCTCTGCTGGCTCCGGCCATGCTGGTGCTGGGCTCAGCCTCTCCAGTCCTTGCACCAGGGCTCTTCCAGGGGCACCGTTTCTTACCTGACCTGCCTGAGTGTCTTTGGGAAGCAGCAAACCACCAGGAAAACATGCTTGCAGAGGCTCAAGACGTGGGAACCATGCGTCTCAAGTACTCCTTCTCCTGTAATGTGCATAAATCTATTCCTTCAGCTGGTCAGAAACAATAATTTTTGACCCTGTAACTTACTTTGTCACTGAAAGGCTAGAATGTTAAATTGAAGTGGTGACCAAAATTGGTTTGCCCCAGACCCTCAGCAGTCTATTTAGTTGAATTTTGAGTGATTTATTATTTTTGTTCTTCACCTTTGAAAAGGATTTTATTCTCTGAAGTCCTTACTATTCAGTCATATCTCCATTCCACTGAATGGGTTGGAACTTTTTTTTTTTTAAAGTCTGGAAAGTGGAAAAGCTTATGAAGGATTTTACCTCTATCCTCTGAAATACAAACACTTAGGCAAAGTCTGAAATTATCTTGGTGTTTCCAGCTCTTCCACCTCACTAAAAATTTTCTCTCCCCTGCCCCCCNCCCCCCCCCCGAAAAAATAAAAGAATTCATTGTAGATGGCTAAAATTAAATACACTGTAGCTGTTTGCCTTCTGCATGGTAGTGATCTTCCTAGTAGCCACATTCTTTCACCTCTTTTCTCCACGTTGTAGCGCTCTTCCATTGTGCTTCATTTGATTTTATTTCCTTGCTTCATTCAACCTCTGCCGCTTAAGCCTGCATGCCTTTTCTTAAAGATGGGAGAGGAAGCATGGACTGGTTTCGTAGTCCTGATGGCCTTTGCTCACGGGTGTGTGTCTTGCAACTCCCACTTGACGTTAGTTTGTTCCCCTGGTGCCCTTTCTGTAGGACAGTCACAGGATGAAGGCTTCCATGCTTGTTGACTGGTCAGGGTGCAGGTGCCTAACTCCAGACTCCTTGACAGTTTTTAGTTTGCAGCTACCTAGCCTCTACCTCTGTCTTCACTGGGTTACATGGGGTTTTGCTTAAGTGAGCTTTACTAGTAACATAAAACCCCACTTGCTCTTCCCAAGTTACATTAGCATGCGTTGGGCTGAAGACCACAAGAACTGCAGAACACTAGAAAACAAAATGAACTTTATTTCCAGTGTCTGATGGTTTGTTTGGTAATTATGCTGTGGTTGCCCCTTTTTCAAAGAGTGCTGTTACCTTCCTTCTCTTCTGAGGCTTCGAGATTGAAGCATCAAAGTCATCAAACTAGAAGCTGATTTGTGTTTTGAAGAGAGTGCTATACCATAGCATTTCCCCGTCCCCAAATTCGTTCATATGGGTGAATCTATACATGTAAGCTTCTAGCTCCTTTTTAACCTTCTGGTTAGAAGGAAAATGATATTTCGAAACTGCTAAGTAAAACAAAAAAAAATTTTTCCTTTAATAACCATGCTGAACGAATTGAATTTGGTTTCTGGGACAAAGAAGCTAGTACTCTGCTCAAGTGATGCATGGTTGTTTCATGATGATGGAAGTATTATTGTAATTTAAAAAAAACCAAGTCTGAGCAAAAAAAATGTTGCTAATCGTGGAAAAAGTTATGAAAGATGTGGTGTGGTACTTACAATATGTAATTTATTTTGTGAGCCTAGAAAAGCTATTTTGACTTGAAGTTTAGACAGTATGAGAAAACCAAGAAGTTGTAAAACATCAGCTGTTATACAAAATTCTGTACAAAGTAGATACAGTTGATTAATATGAGTGTAATGGCAAAGAATAAAATAGCTTGTTTAATCCTTTGTCTTGTGCTGTGCATTATCAGTTAGCTTGGTAATTGACTTGATTTGGTGGTGCTATTCTTTTTTCTTGGTGTTCAAATGAAAATGTCTAAGGCTTGCATCTTTGGGGAGGCCTTGTAGCAGCTGCTGTGCCTGTCTCAGCCCTAACAGCTGTTTCATGTAGGTGGCATGCTCACACTGACAACTTTCTTTCCAACAAGGGGTTTTCTCCGTTCTTCTATATGCAGCTTATTTTTAAAGTTATCCATTTTTCCATTCTTTAACAAATAGAATGAATTCAATTCTGTTCTTAATTTCTATTCTTAATTTTAAAACAAGGAGTTTTGTTCTTTTTAGTTTTATACCTTTACGTACTTCATATATCTAAAAAAAAAATCACTTTGATAATTTTGCCTCATGGAGCCTGTTCTTTCTACTGGAAGAAAGCTTAATCATATAATTAACTTTGTAGATCTTGACCCTAAGGCTATTCACAGGATAATGGAGTTTCAAAGTAAAATGAAGATGAATGTTATAGCATCATAGTGGTCATATAGGGCTAACAGGGGTAATTATGACTGTTGTGATATTATAGACCCAAATCTCCCTCTCCTGGTGTATTTTTCTAGCCTCCCTAACAAAGGACAGCAAAAAAACCCCCACAACAGCCCTCTTCACCTGGGCCAGCAGTCACAAATGGTCAGCAAATTCTGGGCAGTGGCTTCTGCTAGGGGTGACATGCACCCCTCCCAGGAAGAGGAAGAGAGAAATATTCCCTCATTGCTTCTGTTCTCCCAGGGACAGAAGGAGTGACAGACCCACAAAATGATGGTGTGGTTGCATGTAGTTTCGTATAAAGCAGGTCAACATTTGTTGGGGTAAGAAAAATTAGCTGTGATTGCCCTATGTTTTTGGCAATCATTGATCTTTTTGATAGCCACTGCCTCTTGGTGTGGCTTTCCTTTCAAAGTGGTTGATAACTGCTCTTAACAGCTTGTGTCTTTTTTTTTCTTTTTGATCCTTTCTGCAGTCTAAAAACTAGAAATAATAGAAAATAATAATAATAATAAAGTTAATAGCAGGATGGGCAAATTGATCTCTTTCAGAGTATTTCTCTGTAGGTTTGTTTTGTCAATATTTGTCCTGAGGCAGCGATCAGTGATGAAGAAAGTTCTTAGAGCAGCTGCTTGCTTTACCAATACAGCCTGCAGACACCTTTACTGCTTGCTCAGCAGTGTCCTCTGTATTCAATTCTGCAGTTAACCTATTACATGAGGAACAGATTTTACCAGTTACAAAGTGTGTGTGGTGTTGATGATGATCTTGCATAAAAAAAAAGAAAATAATTAGTGAAAGTCAGGAAGCTTGCCAGGTTGAACAGTTTAACCAAGAACCAAACCTTTCACAGAGGAGTTGTTGCATTGTTAAAGAGCCTGTCCTCAAAATACTGTTCAGTAAATTTAGAAGTGAAGCTTGTTGTTCTACCTAAGATTGCAACTTCTGTCAAAATAGTCTTTGCTTTCTTGAAGATCCTTTTTTTTGTTGTTGTTTTGTACTAGTTTTAAAGGAATATGAAAACTGTCCCTCAAAAAAGAAATGGAAAAAAATGGGATTGAAAAAGTCACTACTTTCATATTTAGACCAAAGTAAAAGCTGTAGTTAGGTCAGAGGAAATGGACATCTGTAAATCAAGATTTATGCTGTGTCATGGAGAAACTTCTCTAGCAAATTAGTATCCACTTTCACAAAGATCAAGTTCTACAAATGCCTCTTTTGGTAAGTGAAGATTTTACCCTGATAGAGTGTCACAAATACTCCATTTTCCTTGAGAGTATTGCTTTGTATTGGAGATGTTTTCTGCTTTGACAACCTTGGAACATGCCCCAGTGCTGCACACCACTTAACCCGTAGCCCATCTGTGCTACGATCTGATTGCCATGTGCCTGGGAGGGATGCCTGGAACCAGCTGGCTCTGTAGGATGGGGGATGCCTCTCCTCTCCGGCAATCATTTCTCTTCTCTCGCCTTTGGCTCTACAGCAGTCTTTTGTGTCCACGGTCAGGTCATACCTGGTTGCTTCTCTGTCCTACTTGGGTCAGTTTGATAATAACTTCCTGCAGAGTTTGGAGAACGGTATGAAGGAGCTGCAGTGAAACGCTATGTGCCGCAGATGGGGCTCCGCAAGCGTAGCTCAGCCCCAACAAGGACGTTGCCTTGCCAGCACCCTACCTATAAATGTGAACACATGGTGGAAGGAAGGAAGCTAAAAGCATTGTGCGTGGGGAACTTAGGGGAAGTTTCGAAGAGTGGGTGACATGAGATAGCGGTGAGTTCCAGGTAATGATGTCAACACAGAAACTGTCATTGAAGATCCGAGTAAATCGCATTAAAATTTATGCTTCTAAGGCTATATCATTGCCATACACAAGCTAGCTGATTTCAGGATAATTTTACGTATGTCTGTGCGAGCTGTTGTCAAGAGATGCCACATTCAAAAGAATAGCAGAGAATATTTCTAACTGGTATAGAGTCTGGAGATGTTTAAAGTATTCTGCCATCATTATTTTCTTTTCTGATAGAAGTGGAAACAATGCATTCCTTAGGGAAAGTGGTGGCTTTCTGGTTAGGAGCTTGAAGCAGGGGGTCTTGAAGAAACAGAATTGGTACGAATGTTGATGAGCTTGCTATTTTACACAATTTACTTTTACAGTAAGTAGGAACATGGAAGGAGCCAGTCAGAGGTGTTATATCCCTTTTCAGGTGTGTCTATGTGAGCTTTTTCAAGTAAATCAAGAGGTTTCACTAACACTTGCTAATAGCCATGTGCAGATTTGAAAATGCTGTGTGGTGAAATTAATGAAGTAGCTAATTTCTTGATTGGGTGTGTCTGTGACAATAGACTGCCTTGGTCTTCTATTTAATGTTGTTAAATTTTTGTTTAATTTTTTTTGTGGTCATATTTTTGTTACATAAAAAGTCAAACTGATTTGGATAATTATCAAGCACTTGATTAAATTAACTTCAATTTCAATTTATGAATTTATTTTGAAAGTTTGGTGAGCTCTGTATGGTAATGGAAACTTACTACATGGTTATGGCTAAAGGTAGCACTTATGATGAACAATGGTAGGAAGAAGTATAGCATGCAGTCTTATGCTTGTGGTTACACATAGGATCTTTTGCTGTTTATTTGCCCTGTCTTGTTCTCATTTTAATGATTTCAAAGAAAAATGTATTGCACCTGAAAATGTTGGAAAGACTGAAATGATTTGAAGACAGTGGGAATACAAAATCACGTTAATTATAGCAGTGTATGTTGTCTTCCTTGTAATAAGGTGAAAATGTTTTTACTTATTTTGATCTAAACTGCCTCTAACACTGAATAGAAAAAGGAAAATTATGTAAGCAGTGAATAGATTCTGTGGAACAAAATGACTCACCAAGATAGACTATAATGCACGTAGCTGTGTTGTTACAGGGAAGTACTCAATGACTCAGCTTTAGAAGAGGCTGCTAATTGGAACCACTGCACTTGTGGGTTTAGATGAATATCTACCCTGAACCTGGGCCAACACACTTTTTGGCACTTCTTGCTGCATGAATTACTGGTCAGACTTTGAAGAGTGCAGGGTGTCCCACCTCCCACCCAAGGACGCCAAAGGAGCTCTTCAGATTTAAATTTTGCTTTGCAGTTAACTCTAATTATTTTTGTTTGTTGTCTGTTCTTGGCAGCTTCTACGGAGGGGGTGGAGCATAAACTTCCTGTGCTTTCCACTCCTAGTAGCATACCAAAATCTGAGGCTTTGCTTTTCAAATGTCTTCTAATATTATCTTAATCCTTTTCATTGGTGTCTTCTCAGTACACGAGTAATCTCCCTGTCACAATTCTGCATCTGCTCACAGAACAAGCGCATACCTGTGCGGCTGATCACAGTTTACATCTCAGTTTGAGAAAGTCTAAGAAAGAATTTTTCTGTTCTTATTTTCACAACCTTTCCGAATGTGGGAAAGCTGTACCTGAGCTGAACATTTTTCCTAGCCTGTGGAGTCATCAGAACAAATGACGTTATGAGACTGGTTTCTGGATGGCGGTGGTGTCTGGCGGTGTCAGGCTCTTAGAGCTGTCCTTGGTAGCTGGGGGCTCCGACTTACCCAAGGTAGAGCTCGGTTTCTTCTGCTGCACGGCTCTGCTGGGGGGCAAACGCCACCAGGCTTTACCTGGTTGCATTTTGTACTTTGCTGCTAATAGCAGTATGAGTACTGTCAGGAATATGTTTTATTAAACAATGGCTGGTTCTGATTTGAATTTCAAAAATTAATAATTGCAAGACAAATTGTGAAGGAAGTTTGGTGTGGGTAATTTTGTTATTGCAATTGTAAGGAGTATACTCCTGTACGTATTTTGCAGACTTACATGCGAATCGGTATTTCAAATCCCAGAATGGAATGAGCCATCCTACTGCATACCGCAGCCCCATGGATTTAACCGCATGATTTCTTTCTTGGTCCATGGAGTTCCAACCATCTCGTAGAAAGTCATGAAAACCCTTTTTTTTTAATCCTGTGTATTCTAATTGATTGATACCATGTGTGTACATCCATATACTTAAAATAGTTTTTATCTCTTTTTTAAAAAATTGTTTTTATTTTATTTCCTATTCTTAGTAGCATATTTTATTCCTTTATAATACTGGATGCAGTGATGGTCTTGTTGGAAGAGAGCAGACTAGCAAAGAGAGCTTTGCAAATGAATCTTAATTATTTATGATAAAATAATAGTTCCTCTTACAAGTCGTGGAATGTAGCTGTAGTTCCTGTGCTTGATCTGTATTTTATAGATCATCGTATTTTTCCTTTCCAGTTATATTACTTGTGTGGTAATAGTAAGGTGTGTTTCTCTGGATGGCAGATACCTTTTACAACCTAGTTATTTTCCTGATTGTTTTCATGGTTGTGAGCTGATTGTTTACATGTAGCAAACTTAGTTGCTTTACATGGCAGTGTTTAGTCTTCTCATAAAGACCTCTTTGAAGGTGATTTTGACTGAGGGCTTTGAGTTGTGTGAAAGCAGAACTGTATCTGCTGGTGAAGAGTATTTCTATTTTAACAGTTCTACATAAATCATTCTCAACTGTTCCAGAAGAACTTACCTTTACTGCGTAATTAGCTTGTGTCCATCTTTCTGAATTTGTTGCATGTTTTTGTCTCTGTTGAATTTGTGTAAATGCGTAACATAGTGGCCATACAAAATATAACACATACCACTCTCC
>VXBL01002470.1:853302-866156 GCA_013400195.1 Aramus guarauna | reverse complement strand
CAAAAACCAAAAAAAATAACAGGGTATATTGGACAAAAAGATCAATTTTCTTTTTTATTAAGAGCTTACATATAATAAATAATATTTTAAATACTTTCCCCCTGTAATTAACTCTGTCTCAGATTTTCAGCAGATTTTTCCTAAGTTGATTGTCAATCTTGCATTTGCACATTAAGTCAAAAGCTGCCTGTAAACCTCAAGTTTTCTTGATCACTGAATAGATAGATAGCATAAGATAGAATATGAAGCAACCTAAAATAAGTAGAGCTACATTAATATTCTGTTTGGATCATTTTGAAAGTTCTTCCATCCTTTTGTTTCCTTTTTTTTTTGTTTTAATTTTTTTAAAATTCTTGTTAATTTTCGGATGAAACTTATGAATTAAATATCTGCGAAAAATGAGGGAGGTGCAGAGCTGAACAGGTCACTTCTGTCAGAAGTTCCTTAGAGGGAGCTAATAAAGCTCTTAATCCTAACATGCTCTTAGCGAAGTCTTTAACATCATGCCTTGCATACCCAAACAATCCTCTGCTTGCTTTCTGTAAGGTTAAGATGGGTGTGTGACATGATGAAGTATACAGAGTGACTTCTTCAGATAGTTTCAGGCCATAAAAATTTTAAGGCAGGAGATAAAAATACGGTCTTCTCTGGTTACAAGGTAGTTTGAGACTTACACAGGCATTAAAAAAAAATGAAAGGATACTTGTAACAGTTGTGGGAGATCCTTGGTTTTATTTTTTTTATTTTTTAATTTTTTTTATAATTGGGGTGGAGTTGTGCTTAAGGCTTTGAAGAGCAGAATTTATATTCAGTGTAGACCTTTACTTAGAAAAAAAGGTGTATTTTTTAAAAGGCAGTTATCAGCTCCCTTTTTGTCTCAGTTGTTGATTGTTCGGACTATATTGAAATTAAATAGCATCCAGTTAACTGTTGTTTCTTTTGCTAGGTATATATCTTCCCAGTTGCACTAAAATTAATTCAGAAAATCACAGGTTTATTTCCATAAAAGTAAAGTGGCAATTATGAAATTGTTGCTAAAGTGAAACGAGTTAATTCTATTAAGGTTTCTGCCTTTCATCGTTTGTCTTTTATGTGTTTGTCTTTTTCTGAGAAACAGAATTGCCATGCATCAAAAAAAACCCCACAACTAACAGTGGCCTGAAGAAAGGTCCAAACTTTCCATTATACTTTTAAGCAAACAATCACGTATATTTCTTTCTTCAGTCTTAACTCATATTTAGTTAATACATTAGAGAACCTAGCTCCTATTGGTCACACAGATTACTTGTTTACAATTACGTCAAACTTGCATCAGCACTTATTGTTATATTACCATGTTTATATTCTTGTTAAACTTAACCTTGTGCTTGGTTGCTAATCAAAAACTAGCTAGCAGCCCAGATGTTTAACAAAAATAGTAGAGCTTTGTTTTCCTTTTTCTAACAAAGTTGCTATACCTTCTCTGAACACTAAGGTATTTTTTTATATATATGCACACAAATTCAGTGTGTTTGTCAGCCAAATTCACAGGGTTAGTTTTTGCTATTTGTTTTTTCATGGCAAAGTAAATGTTAGCACAGTGAAGTGATAAAGATGCATCATCAAGACTAGGGAGGATATTTTCCATGATTTATTCTCTACTTTATTATTTTTCTGAAGTTCTGTTTACTTTGATTTTTCATATTTATACATCAGTATTACACAATGAAACCGAAGTGATTTCTGCTAATGCATTTCTGTCAATGAGTTATTTATTACATCATCTATTGTTAATTCAGAACCTTCCTTTTGTTAACTCTCAATATTACTATGAAAGAAAAATGAGCTTGCTATTAAGCTTTTGCACTTCCTCGAGTCTGATGTGGACAACCCGTGTGACCTCTGCTGGGGCACGTCATGTCTTTGTAGACTGAAATATTTAATAGTTTCTTCCTCTTACGTTATCTGTTATGTTTATTAAAGTTTGTAGTCTTTCATTGTGCTTTATACAGTGGCCCCTGTTATGAATGACATCCAAGAGAAATCTCTAGAAGGTGTTTATAATAGTAATAATAAATAAGATTTAACTGGAGACAGATGGAGGCTACAGACTTTCTCCCCTCACTGTTCAAAACCCTGACAATTTGAGATCTTTCTCCTAGAAGCTTAAGAGGGAAAAAAAATTCTAGTGATGTCACTAGCTCTGTCTCTTGACCTGGTGGTAAAAACCATCACTGGTGAGAGCAGGCTAGCCAGAGGAAAGATGTTCCCTATGTGCCTAATGTGAACATAAGGAAATAGCGACTCTTGGCAGGAGAGTGTTCAGAAATGTGTTAAAGTGACTGAACAGTTTCAGAAATGGTCTCAAGTACTTGTGGTTTCTAAGAAACATTATCTTTTCGTGTAAAATATATATATATACATGGAAATATCCGTATTTAGGCAAGCCATAAGATGTTGGTTATGTTTTTAATTGAAAAGCTTCATTTTCATTTTGTAACTCTTAAGTGATCTATTGGTTTTTAAGGTGGTTTACAAGGCAGACCAAAGGCATTTTCCATGTGATTTCTCCTAGTTGCCTTGCATTCAGGAAAAATAATGGAAATAGGAGGAAGTAAATGTAAGACCTGGGAGTTCTTTAGAAATACATATCTTTTTGCTTAAGTAAAGACTTTTTTTGATACGGATTTGATTAAATACTAATGAATATGAGCCATCAATAAATAAGAAAAAGATAACTTTTACAGCAACATGAAACTACTGAGAATATTATTTGATGAATGGTCTCTACAGCATGATATGAAGGACAGACAGAGAAAAAGAATACTAGTTAATGAAAATGTTTAGGATCAGTTTGAATGGAAGTAGACCAGAGAGAATGATTTGGTAACAGCTGCACTTTGAACAAGGTTTTAGTTGCATGGAATTGAAGAAAGCAATTTGCTGTGGAACTGTATAATGAACAACCAAGCAGAGGTAGTGATGTCTTCCTGGATGGAGGAAATTGGGGAGAGAGTTGAAGATGACACCAAGATTGAACCCAGGGTTTTTGTGACTCCGAGGGGACAAATAATAGAGCTATTGACACAGGCAGTGGAGAGAGGGAAAAGGAAGAATTTGGATAAAGATAATAAACAACCACTTCAGCTCATGTTAATTGGTATATGCTCTGTTGACTTCATTCACAGCAGTTGAGGATATGGCCTGTTGAGTTCAGCTTTAATGATAAGTTTGAGTTGGCAGGGACATTTCAGGATAAAATCACAGCAAAAATAGGCAGAGATGAAAGTCTGAGGTTATAGATCCTGAATTCTTGCAAGAAGGCCTATATCTTGGTTCATTGAGTTGTGATGGCACCTTAGGGAAGATGAGTTAGCTATGCAAAAGTTGAACAAAAAACCCCCCAACAACTGAAAGATCCTGAAAGAGAACAGGAAAAGAGAGGAGAAAAAAACCCCAGTAAAAAGTCCAAAGAAAGGATAAAAAGAAGAAAGGGAGACTGGAACTTTGAGAAGCAAAGTATTTGAAAGAATCCTAACAGTGAGGTTAACTATAAGAGGAAAGCATGCAAATAAACCAAGAGGAAAATGAAAAATAAAGTGGGTTTTTTTGTTTTGTTTTGTTTGTTTGTTTGTTGTTTTTTTTTTCCCCAATCAGTTTAACAGAAAACAGATAAACATATTAATTCTCTGAGGCAAACATAATGTAATATAGAAGTTGACTGGAAGATAAAAAATACTTCAAATAATTCTCATCTTCAGGAAGATGTTAGGACATAGAAAGATTGCATTTTCTCAGTACTGTGTATTTTTTACTTGATAGTTCAAATATTAACATGCTTCAGTATCTTTATTCTTTCTTACAGAAAACATGTACTGAAAATTTGTTAATAGATTGACATTACATTTAAAATATTACATTTAGGTAATGTGTAAAGAAATTAAAAAGACTAAGAGTTTAGGAGAATACTGAAAGAAATTATTGTCTTTTGCTGGGTAGTTTTTCTTTCTTTGTATAAAAATATAAATCAGTAAGCAACTATGTATGATATAAATATATATTTGTCATATATTTCCCCAAGGGTTGTAACATGGCATTAAAGTCTTCAGATTGGTTTTAATGTCTAAATAAATTCTTTAATTAAATTGAGCTCTTTTTTATTTAAAGCTGTCTTTTGGGGAGATATTGCCTTAGATGATGAAGACTTAAAAATCTTTCAAATTGACAGGACGATTGACCTTACGCAGCACTCCAACGAAAGACTTGGCCATAACACAGGTATGATATTTCAAGCTTACTTTTAATTTATTTTTCCTCTTATTTACTTCTGCATAGGAGGCAATCTTGTTTTAAATGTAGAAAGTCACTATAATGTTTTGGGTAATATTAGTTTACACTGAAAAAAGTTATTAAACAATGAGTATAAATTTGTTTTAGGGAAAGAAAGAGAAAAGCTAAAATTTTAATTTTATTCTGGTATTTCTGATTAAAAATATCTTGTTGAATTGAAAAGCAGAAGCTGGCAGGAACCATAAGTCCACTCTGCAGGTGGTCGTGTGGGAAAGGAAATTGCACAAAGCTTTGCTTTAGTCGCCAAAAGTTCCCGGTAGCAGAGCCCAAACGCCCTATGGAGAATATACATGGAATCCTGGAGGCCAGACTTGGGAGTCTTGGATTACAACACCTCCTTTTGCTCTTTTTTTGATTCCATCCAGATCTGTACCCAGATCTAGAAGCAACACAAGAACACGTCATCCTTGCTAGAATTTGCCTTCTCTAAAAAGCAACTGTTTATCTGACGTTTTGGTACGTGTTTATTTGCTATTGCTAACATACAGTGTATTAGTGCCAGAAGCTGCAATCTCATTAACACAGGCAGTTGGGTATTCAGACAGATAGATAAAGAGATATTATTTATGTGTAAATATGAAGTTGATCAGAGGGCTGGAGCACCTCTTGTATGAGGACAGGCTGAGAGAGTTGGGGTTGTTCAGCCTGGAGAAGAGAAGGCTCCAGGAGATCTAATTGCGGCCTACCAGTACCTGAAGGGGCCTACAGGAAAGATGGGGAGGGAGTGTAGTGACCGGACAAGGGGTAATGGCCTTAAGCTGAAGGCGGGTAGATTTAGGTTAGATGTTAGAAAGAAATTCTTCCCTGTGAGGGTGATGAGGCACTGGAACAGGTTGCCCAGAGGGGTTGTGGATGCCCCATCCCTGGAAGTGTTCAAGACCAGGTTGGATGGGGCTTTGGGCAGCCTGGTCTGGTGGAGGGTGTCCCTGCCCATGGCAGGGGGGTTGGAACTAGATGGTCTTTGAGGTCCCTTCCAACCCAAACCACTCTATGACTCTATATATGTGTGTGTCTGATAGAAAACCTAATCCCTGTCTAAATGGATGTCTATCTAATGTCTAAAAATAGCTATGATTTCAGGCTCTGATTTCTAAATTCATCACTGAGAATTTGTAAACTTTCAGGTTCTGGTACTAAAAAAGCCAAGTTACTTAGGAAAAGTAGGAAAAATGCTATTAAAAAATGTATAAATGCATAATTGAAATTTATTTTCTATTAAGCATGTTATATATGTTTCTGAACTGAGCGACTATTAAATTGATTCCTGATATGTGGAAATAAGGTTCACTTCGATGAATGATCAGAAAGGAATTTTTCAGATCAAAGAAGCAATTTTCAATTTAACCTCTCAATATATTACTCTTCGTAGTTAAATGTTGTGATTAGACTATTTCTATAACAACTTGAAAATTTATTTTATCTCCTTCTAAAGCCACTTATTTTTCTAAGGCAGGAACACCTTTCATCATTTCTAGATCAAGACTGGATTTTAAAACGTTAACAGAGTCAGAGGTTTCCCTGCCCCCCTTTCCCTCAAACCAATACTTTTAATTGGCTTTGAAGGTATTTCAGGCGCTAGTTTTGCTGACAAAATGTAGAGAGCAAGGTCGGTCATTTCCACTTAAAAGTGGATGCAGTCAAGTGATTTCTTTTGGCCTGCTGACTCTCCTTTTTCTTCTTGCTTTTCTATTTTTTCAACTGCTCAGTTGTTTTTTTGTTTTTTGTTTTTTTTTGTCAATTGCCACAGAGAGAATATACATTTCTAAGCTGTTTTTAAATAATATTTAATACTGTGTTATTTAATTTTCTTTCCTTACCTGTCTTGAGATTTGTGCATTATCTTTTCCTGTGGATAGTATCCTGTTCAAGATACTGAGAATTACTAATGCATTTGGATCAATTTTTTCTGCCTTTTTTGCACAAGAAGAATCAATGCAAGTGCAATGGTCAGTAGGACTGTACTTTGGAGAACAGACTCTGCTGAAGTTAATGGCTCTCAACATTCTTGATTTTTCTAAACACAGAGTCAGAGAACTCAGTATTACACTTTACATATGTAATTATTTTTCTAAATTTGCAGCATTTTGATTCATAAAAGGAGACTAGCCTGGTTTTGCAAACTACACAGCCTAGTGTTCTTTTTTTCCCTTCTAATTTCCAAAAGAGTAAATTGCCAGCAGGTAGTTGATATTAGGTAGCAACAGGAAAAGGAACATAAAATGCTTGTAAAATAGCAAACAAATAAATATTTGACCTTTAGTTACAGACACAATGACAATTAGTTACCAGCTTGATTTATGAGCACTTTCTGTTGTTGCCCTTCACAAACAAAAGGTGACATCAGGTAGAAGGGTTAGATACTTGGGTATTCAGTATCCAGATGGAGTTGCGGAGTCCCATTTTTCATTGCAGCTACTAATTAAAGATCCTGAGGCTCACAGGCTCTGATTCACATTATGTGACTACTCCTGTTGGTGAGGATTATCTGCCTGCATTCGCAGGGTCAGATACTTAATCTGTGAGCTTCTCAGAGCGTGGCTCTGTCATTTTGTCATTTTGTTCAAGCCAATACGCGTAATCTTTGTAAACAGAAACAACAGTAAAGCTGATAAAATTGTTAGGTATATATTATTATGAGTCCAAACTGCCAAAAGTATCCTCCTTCTCCTGCCTGAAGTATGAGATGATGCAACAAATATGATATTTTTTTAAAAAACTTTTTTAGACTGTGGCTTGGCAAGACTGTATATTATTCATATAAGACAGATTAGTTACGTGAGTTACTTTTTCTTCCTCAATTTTTCTCTAAACTGAATACACAGGCTGTGTTAACATAGAAACCATTGTTTAATTTTTTTTTTCCTAGAAATAATTATAGTATAAGAGTTTCTTTAAGTAAATAATAGATTCTTTGGGGTTTTTTTCAGTTATGTCTGTGACAGTTGATGCTTTTAAGGATTTTTTAATATTTGTTTAGAATCTTTAGCTATATGCCTTTTTTTTATAAGATGAATGTTAACATGAGAGACGATTGCATTAATGATGATCAATACAAGGAACGGAATAGTTATATCCTCTGTAGTGTATATTGGAGTTACCATGTAACTTGTTGGAGTGTGGTGAACTATTACCTCATCTATCTAAAATGTTTTAAAAAATTTGGAAAATTTTTCTCAAGGGAGCCAGCAACTATGTGACAGTGTAATCCAAATAATTAGGCATGTTGTTATTCACTTAGCAGCCACACAAACTCACTTGCCTTATATGGAATTTTCTCATCTGTGATATGATTTTAAGTTGCTGTTTAATAAATATGTTTTTCTAGATATATACTGGAAGTTTTTTATGGGAAGTTGGGAAAGGTCTTTTTAGCGGCAATTGGAGGCTTCAGTGGTCCTTTTATTTCTATCTCTTTACTTTTGCTGTTGTAAAAGTAATTTGAAAACTCTCTTGTCCTGTAATGGAAACTGAATTTTAAAGTACAACCTACTACAAACTTCTGAAAATCACAAAACTTTCTGAACAATTCTGAATGATTTACTGACTAGTTCAGTACTATCAGTGCATTATTCTCTCTTCTGGTTTACTGGTGTACGCAGAGGCACTTGCAGCCACAGAAGGGTTATATGTGAATGGAGTATGTGGCAAATGCATCAAATGTACACAGTAAGCCTAGAAATGCATTGCATTTCTGTAAATGGTGTGGTGAATGTTAAAATCAACTACTTAATAGCTTAGTTTTTCTTGCTCATTGATTGCTGAAATGAGAGACACATATATATGCCTGCGAGGTTTTACTGCAATATACACCGGCACGTGATGTGTCAAAGCCTTTAGAGTGCATTGACGTCTATTTGCATGCTGACAAAGAAAACCAAATCTTTTGTGGTAAAATCAACCATATGAAGTTTGTATCTTTTTTTTTTTTTTTTTTCCTCTGATGAAACTCTGAGTGTTTACTTTCCCTCTTTCCCCTCACTTGAAATGAGAAGATTGTGGCATGTTTTCAGGAAATTTCTGTGAGAGTGAGGCTTTTAGCTGTCAATCAATATGGCTCTGAGGATGTCAAGGTCACCAGGCAGAAGAAAAGCTCCAAATAATAATTAGATGATGTAATTGTCATGACTTGTCTGAAAAACAAAGACATGTTGGCTTACATTCTGGAATGCATATTAGAAAATTTTTCAGCTAAAAATGTGTTTTTATTTCATTGTCAAGAATACTTGAAGAATTTGTATGTAAGTCATTGAAGAATGTTAAACTTCCTTTAAGACACATTGCAGTTTTTATGGGGTATTTTCTAATCTCTCCAGGCTGTATAGTTGATGTAGGTGTAAGATTGCATGTTCTTAACTTTTTTAAAATTCCTTTTTTTTTCCTTTTCTTTTTAAAGGTGGCTTTGGAGAGCATGGAATGTCAAAAAAACGAGGTGCCCTCTATCAGCTTATAGACAGGATAAGAAGATTTGGCTCTGGTATTTTCACTGTTTAAATTAGCAGGTTGCCTGATGTGATAATGTATCATGAACATTAATGATGATAGTACTTTAGCACTTTAAAGCCTTTCTGTAGTACTATTGGCATAAACAAACTATACAATAAATAGTACAAGAATAGTAATGAAGAGATTAGCTCTTTGTTGCATTTTCTTGGAGATCTATTTCCAGCATTAAATCTGAAAGTTAAAATATGTAGTTTTAAATCTCATATTAAAAATTCCTTAGCTTTTTTGTGTGGCTGTGTTCACAGTTATCAGTTCAACTAATGTCAACACGATGTCTTTTTAGTACAGGTAGGCTATGCTGCATAGCTCCTAATTTTACGGGTTTTCTTCTGGACCCAGTTGGGGCATTCTGATGATTCATACTGTGTTTGAAGCATTTATGGTGTGTTACACTGAACAAACACATTTTTATATAAATCATACTCTTGTCAGTATGAACATAGTTGAATTCAGCAGGCTATATAAGTGGAATCCCCATTACTACTGGTTGAGTTTACTCACCATATTTGATGCAAGGAGACATCACTTTAATGTCATGAAACCTCAACCTCAAAAAGGAAAATACGTGAAACTCCATTGTAATCACACCACGTTATGTCTAAATGCATCACTGCATATCTTGTAAGATTAACCAGAGCACAGTAACTGCCTTTGCAGATGTGCTCTGGTAAATAATATTCATTCTTTATAAGAGAATTGCAATTTTAGTATTGCAGAAATGCTTGTCATCTTTTGCATGCAATTTGGCATAAATTTCTTGCTTCAAGTTCAAAAGAAAGTGGCTAAAAATAATTTTGAACGGTGAAACATCTATATTAGCATGTGATATGGTTCAGTAGTGACTGCATATTAAGTGTAACAATGGTGGTTTTCTTTTCTCTGAAGTTTCTACCTGCATTGAAGACTGTCGTGTAATTCTCGTTTATGCCCATTTAATTACAAGGATAAGTTATGTACCTGAGTGGGTTTTTAAACTGTGAAATTTTCCTGATATACTTTAAGTCACGTGTTAGTGTTAGTTGTTACAAAGGCAGGCTTTTCTTCTTGCGTGTCAAGAGCTTTCTCCCTGCCTTGTGCTGCAGCTTCTTCCCTTCCTTCCTTCTGCGGCTCTCCCAGCCCTGGGGCTACGCCAAGATCCCACACCGTGCTCCTGCCCTGGAATCCTCCCCGATTCGGACATAGCCATTAGCACTTAGGTGGAATTGATATCACAGGGGATACTCACAGAGGGAGGGGGTACTCTTCAATGAGGAGTAAGACTTCAAACCCACTGAGTAGGATGTGTTGACCGCCATTCAAGTGATCCGTTTTAATCAGCTGCCCTGATGTGCATGCTGACTTACTTATAAATTGCTCCAGAAGAAGCGCCTGTTGTGGCGGCAAGTCCTTGTCTAACTGTCCTTATCCTCTTCTGTTGGCACAGTAAGTTCCAACTGATTTGAGAAAAATGTGCCTGTAAAGGGATGAATGGTGGTAATATCTCTGAAGAGAGTAGACTTTTTTTGGTCTTATAAAGAAATTCTTACAAGAATATTTATCCATAGGATTCCAAAGCTCATTTATGAAAAATGTATATTTGCATCCTGAAGTATTGTAGGGTCACGATCAAAATGAAAATCACATTTTCATCTGAAAACGTATCTACTAGCAATAGCTGCAGGTAATGGAGATCAGAGGGAGAAATGACCCTCTCTGACTTTTTCCATGCGTTTACAACTTTGCAAATAGTTCTATTTTTCCCTTCTAATTCCTGATAATAAAAGCCAACCTACTACTTTAAGCACTTCTTTCCGTCTAGCGCTTTAAGGATGGTAATGCACTTGCTTTTTCCAGATCTTGCAATAAAAATGAAAGGGACAGTGAATGCCTTGATTACTTTGGGTCTGTCCAAAGTCTTTCCTCCTTTCTGGAAAAATCCTACTTTATTTAAAAAAAAGAAACAAACCACCAAAACATAGGGATTGTGGTGATTATTATTATTATTATTGTTATTATAATATTTATGTGAAATTATGGAATGCTCATTCAAGTTGATAAACATGTGCAAATTGTTACTTTAGATATGTTTGAAAAATGAAGATTTAGACTCTTCATTTCAAGTATTTATCAGAAAACTAAGTAATGATAGTCTGTTGCATAACAACTATGTCCTACTTTTAAAGGGCATAAAGAAATTATCTGACTTCGACCTGCTGAAAAATAATTGTTCTCTTTTTTGTGTATGTGTGTGTGTGATCTCATTCAGTGTTTTAATTATCATTACAGGCTTTGAGCAAAATAATACATCTAAAGGAAGAACTACTGTAAAATTCTCAGGGAAAAATGAGAAAAACCGATTTCCCAGAGCTGCTACATCGCGAACAGAAAGAATATGGCCAGGGGGTGTCATTCCATATGTAATAGGTGGAAATTTCACTGGTAAGCTTTTTGCTTTAAATAGGGAGAAGGAATAGGAATTTTTTTTTAATTTTTTTTTTTTTTTTTTAAAGTCAAGTGATACTATGGAAGTCAATAGAAGGGTTTCTGTTGGATCAGACCTGAAGTACAGCTGTTCTGAAAATATTAGTCATAATTCAAAAAATTGTTCCCAAAGGCAAACTACGTAATAAAAATGTATAACTATGTTTTAGAAAGGGAAGACTCTTTTTCTTTGCCTAATATTTCTTGTTGCATGTTTGTTTTCAATAGCCTAAGTAACAGAATGTCATGAAATCTGTTCTTTAAAAAATGCAGGATATTTAGCACAAGAATATAACTAATTTAACTGGTGTGACATATATTCTGCTAAACTGATTTCACTCAGCAAACTGACTCAAATGTGTTTTGTAATTCCTCGGTCTGGTTTTCGGATGCATACACACAGACATTATATCTGACAAGAAGAAAGACTGACTTCAAAATATATAGAACCCCTAGCAGAAAACTGTAGAAAAAGTTTAAAACATTTGTTATCCCTGAAAAATGTAAATGAATCATTATCAATGTGGATGTAAGAGGTAACTGAAAACAAAAACTGAGGGGGGAAAAGATGTGTAGTAACATCTTATTGTGCACAGTAATACAGGGAACCAAAAGAAACATGCAAGTGCTCACACATTATATGTATATGGAGAAACCAGAGTCATTCCTTTCTAATGGACAGCTACAGTCAAAATCTTAGTTTGGGTATTTACCTAGTACTATACCAAATATGACCTTTGCTTTAGGATTAGCATCTTCTGAAATAGTGGTAGTAAACTAAATGAAAGCATGTCATGTTAAACATTTTACCTTTTTCATAATGAAAGATAAATTCTAAAGCGTGGAAAATATTGCTTAAAGATAAAAGAAAAGGGCAAGATGGGATGAAATAACCTTTAATTTATAGATCCTGACATGGTATGAACTTGCTATTTTTATGAACTTTGAGGTTTTGTTCTCTTTAAGTTTAAAAAAGTTTGTTTTGGTTTGGGTTTTTTTTCTGCTTTGTTTTGTTTTTAAATTATCCTGTGCTGTAACATGGATCTTTCAAAAGTCTGCAAAGTGGATGGATTCCTGCTAGCATATTCATGCCAAATAGTATAATTCTTTGTGGATTTCCAGCTCATAAACAATATAGCTGCATTCTCAGATGCTGCCTCTAAGTTAATAAGCCTTGTCTTTTGTCAGGCAGTGAAATGACATCGCTATACTATCTGAAGTGCTGTATTCTAGCTGGCTTTGTGCTCTGCGGTGAGAGCTGGCCTGGCTGCTTCTGCATCTAGAGAATAGTTTTGATTGTTTCTGAATGTGTTTGTCACTTTTAAAACAAATATTTAGGTATGCTTAATATTGTACCAAATTAATAATTTCCCCCTTTTGGTGGATCATTTGATTTCTGCAAGATTTTGATGCGAAGAGGTGGAGACTGGTCCCTGTTCAAGACAGCATTATTAAAATCAAATGTCTTGACTGGTATGCCCGTTTACATGGCTCATGTTAAATTGATCTCCAGATTTGAAGGCAGCTGGATTTTTTTTTTTTTTTTTTTTTTTTGGTTTTAA
>VXBL01002470.1:746794-853255 GCA_013400195.1 Aramus guarauna | reverse complement strand
TTTCTTTTTTCTTTTTTTTTTTCTCTCATTTCTTTTCTCCCCACCCCCCCACGTGATCCACCTGATAATTTCATCTGGGAAATTCCTTAGCAAATATTATGCTAATGCAGGCACATAAGTGAGACTGTATTTCTTCTGCTGTCTTCCTCTAGTGTAACATAGCCATGCTTTTTATTGCAGGTTTTATGTTTGCTAGAGTGTCAGGCAGTATTGGTCCCCTCGCACGCAGACACGTTATGACGAGCTGATGATTGGAGTGTCCCTTTAATTGGAACCTGGCAGTACATGGGACTGCTGGGACACAGGACTTCATGATCCAGTGACTCCTTCCAGGACTATATTCCTAGTACTGAAATCTGTTATTAGGGAACAAGATGCAGGTAGAAAAGTCTCTTATTTAATCTCACACAATTATTCTTCCAGGCACCCAGCGCGCCATGTTCAAACAGGCTATGCGGCACTGGGAAAAGTACACGTGCGTTACATTTATTGAACGAAGCGATGAGGAAAGTTATATTGTATTTACATACAGACCATGTGGGTAAGTGTGTATGTATGGTAGCAGATACTTGTGCTTTCAGTGTTTGACCATGTTTGTCAGCTTTGCGGTTAAAGTGAACATATACTTCACAGGAAAATGAACGGATAGTTAGTGTATTTAAATGATATATGTGTTCTGCTTGGCTTTAGTGTCATTGAGAGCAGTATGTATAGCAACTTTTTGAAGTTACGCCTGTCTTGTCTATTTCTAGATAAAATGATCTTGCTATATCTATACATAGAGATGAGACTTATATTTGGCTCTCTGTCATGCTTTTAATATTTATATGTATTGTTCTAAAGGTATTTCAGGCTTATTTGTTTATTCTTAGCTTTCTCCATGTCACATGTTTAGTGCTGAATTATGTATGGACATCTATCCCATATTTCTTTTCCAGCTTAATTGTTATTAATTGTAATTTTAACTCTTACATTGTTAGACTGTCCTTGTCCAGATTTATTTAAGCACCAATTTCATGACTGTTTTGCAAATTCCTTCGTCCAGGTCACTGATGCCTAAGAGTGAACAATACAGATTTTATTACTCATTAGTGCAGCGTTCCATTAATCACTGTGTTCCATCTTCAGATATTTCTGCTCAGAAATGCCTCAGCTATGTATGTTATTTATTCCACTCAGAATTCTTAATTTTATATATTTTATATTTTAGATAGTGGTCTGGTCTGTGAACTTCCTTTTCCAAGAGCACTCACTACCTGTGGAAATACTGTACTTCTGATACTCACCTTCTGTTTCAGTTGTAGGCTCCACAGTGAACAGCTCTTTGTCTTGCTGACTTCCTGATCAATCAACACTTTGTGTGCCTACTTCCAAATTTTTATGGGATAGGGTTGTGAAAAGAAGTTTTGGGACCTCCTTGCATTGCAGGAATGATCCTGAATGTACTTAACTATAGCCCGTAAAATTATATGTAGGCTTCATGCAGACTTATCTGTTTAAATTGCCCCTCACGTTCTTCTTAAGGAGTAATGCAATAAAACCCACTTTTAGGCTATTTTTAGAAAGGCATCACCTTTGCCTTGGAAAGTCTGTGAGCCGCAGATCCTTGCAATGGGGGAGCATGTTCTACGGGAGTGCCTGTGACCTTGCCTGTCACGTTCTTGTGCTCCCGCAGGTCCCCTGTAGACCCCTGTTAGAAACACTGCCAAATGAAATGGACTTTTGTTCCGACACAGCATGGCCGTTATTTTAGTTAACGATGCAACTCATGAGACAGGATTCAGGAATACTGACATACAGCTGGAAGAGAAATGGGAGGCAGGGAATAATTGTGATGATTCCCTGCACTCACAGAGGTAGAAAGCAATGGGAATTTAAACAGAAGACTGTGAAAGATAGAAGTTGTCTCAGGTGCTTTAGAAAGAGAAGTATGGGGATATCTTCAGAGATCTTGGTTTTGTGAAAAGTAAATTCTACAACTTCAAAGTCCCCAAAGCCAAGCAACAGAAAATCTCTCCAGCCAAGCTGGTTGATGCTTCATGAGATCAAGTCGCTTTAGGGTGAAGGCTGGATTATAACCAATTCAAACCAGAAGGTTGGAATATACTCAATATCTACCTTCAAAGTCACCATTATCCTTTACAGTTACTGTTGTTTTATTGATGGGTAATTTACAAATAATTTACAAAGGCTGTAACAAGTTTCAAATAAAAACAAGGAAGAGCATGGCTATGAACAGTCCACTAGTGATGAAAAAACCAGGCTAAACAGAAGGGGCAGTTGAATGACATCTTTGTGGGGTCCTGAATCCATAAGTGACTTCAGAAAGAGCCAGGTAAATAAGAACATATCTCCTCTGGGTGGATAGGAACCACTGTGCACTAATGACCGGCATACAGTGCTGATGCAGGATTTTCCATGGAAAGAGCCCAGACCAAAGTGACACCAAACCATCTGCAAACACTTTCTGCTATGTGGCCAGTTGCAGTGAAATTAATCTCAGTTCTTTCCCATAGCACCCTGCTGCGTTGGTTTGTTAGCACATTGTGTCATTATTGTTTGTGGTACTGTGGCAGTTAACATTCACAGATGAGGGAGACTTTATTGTACTTAGCGCTGTTCAAATTAAAAACTAAATGATAAACCCTGCCCCAAAGAACGCACAGTTAAAACAACACATTTAATGCAACAGAAAGTGGATACAGTCACATATGTGGAAATTCAGGTGGCAATATCTACAAATGTCTCGGATGACAGCATTAGCGCACTAGCAAGTGAAGTGTTATTGAGCCTTTGTAAACATCAAGGATTTTCTGAAGGAGCGTAATGCATTACTTTTTGCAGCAGTTCATGGGAAGCTCATCCCAGAAGGGGAGTGATGAAAAAAGCGTATTTGAAATATAGCAGCTGGTTATCAGAGATACATGACCTTCCTAAGTTGAGAGTTTATGTGTCAGCAATGAACGAGAGATAAGTTTTGATTATCATAGACCCATAGGACTGCAAGGGATCTCAGAAAGATGTCTAATGTATTCTTAAGGCAGAAGCAGCTATACTTAAGTCATTGCTGATACATGCTTGTCTAACTTGTTTCTAAAAACCTGTAAAAAGGAATACTTCACAGCCTGCTAGAAAATGTATTGCTTCAGTATCCTTAATACAAAAAGTGTAAGAAGTCAGGGGCAGTATTTTTGGTCATAGCTAAAAGAGATATTTCTTCTGCTGTTAAAGTACATTAACTTTTTTTCCTGTTCACCATGGCCATAGAGAATAAATTACTCCTCTTTCTTTTTTGAAGGAATCTATACTTTGAGACTGTTATTATGTCCACTCTCAGTTCTATTTTCTTTTAGCCTAGACATCACCTAATTCATTTAATCTTGCCTGGTAAGCCATGTTTTCTAGGCTTTTGATCACATTGTTATTCCTTTTGAGATTCTTTTCAACTAATTGACATCTTCCATGAAACTGAGGATCCAAAACTAGGGCGTGTTTGTTGGGTTGGTTGGGATATGATTCCTAATAAGAGTCGGAGTTCTTTCCACAGCACTGGTACCCCATCACGCCTCCAGCATGTGTCATGTTTTGCACATCTCAGGACACGAAATAATTCTGTATTTCCCTTTTCAGATCTCTACTCTGTTAAAGTTGCTATCAATTCCAGGTTTGTCTTCATGGTATTTGGCAGTCTTTTACCAGACTGCAAGTTTGAAGAACATCTTCCCTATCTTCACTTCATATATTATTCCAGCCAGCTTTATACCCCGCTTTGTATCAGTGTTCTGTAGTTGGTTTGTGGGCAGCTTGTGTGGAAAAATGTCAAAAGCTTTACAGCTGGATCTCTCCTTCCCATCAGAATAATTTAATCTGTTGCAATCTTAAACTATAATTATTTGTCATCATGTCTTGTTTATTTAACCTGCTTTTGAGAACAGTTAATTACCGAAATATTGTTTCTTAGTACAGCTGAAGCACTTAGTAGTTTGAAATTTTGTAATTACTGATAGTCATTTGTACCCATTAGCTGCAGATGTGAGACTAAGAATATAGTATTAAGATACTAGTGTTTATGATTTTTCTTCCAAAGCAGTGTACATTGGCATTAATATCTATTACAGCAAATATTTATGCAGATAGTTGATTAGGGCAAGTAAAACTGTAATTTGTAAACTAGTTCAAAACATTCTTTGTTCACTACTGCTTCTCTGTCCTTAAGTTTCTCGCTATCAGATAGGAAGTGCCTGAAGACTCAGTCAGTATACTTCTCTGTATGCAAAGCCAAAAGGGATCAGAAAACTGGGATGGCCTCTAGTTACGTGCTCTTAATAAATATGACTAAGTACAAGATCAAGCTTCTTTTTATATAGTGAGACGAAAAAAGAACAATTAGTCATATTGTTCTGGCATCGTGGCATGCCTTTGATCTGACTTTGTGGCAATTTTTGTTCTCCACTAGAAGACTTAAGTACGTTTTTATGACAAACTTTAGATGACTTATTACAATCACTACTGTATCCTCTTGGATGGGTATTTGACAAAGCTGTCGGAGATACAGGAAAATCAAATCTCTTTCATGTGCTTCCCCAAATGTTGTAGACTAAACAGCTTCTCAGTGTTTTTATGATTGGGTTTTCTTTTAACTTGCTGGTATATTAAATAGACATTATAGGCAAGTTCTTAAGGTTGGTGAAACAGGTAAATTCATTGCCCAAGGTACAGTTTTGCAGTATTCTTTAGCTTTAAGAAGGATTGCGTGTTATAAAAGGTGCTCAATCACTTTTATGGAACGAGGAGAAATTCAGAGTTGTGCTAAATAATCTGTGGCATTAGGGCTGACTCAGGTTCTCAGGTGATAATTAACTCTAGAGGCTGGCACTCTTCCTGTCCTCAGCAGTTGACTCAGCTTCTCTGCGGGTTGTGACGTGGTCTACAGGATGGGTGTGACCAGCTGCCAAGGTCTAAAACGCAGTGTATCAACATAAAACTGAATGAGGAGTGGTTTATCTTAAAACACTGGGATAGGCAGCTGTTAACTGAGGAACGGACTCAGTTGGCTGTTCTTTGTATTATTGGGATGGTCATCTCCATTGAGCAGGTGAAGACGCAGTAGCCACTTCTGCCATTGCAACGAGTCCTCTTAGGACAGTGAATCAGAACTTTTGGTAATTACAACTATATTGATCCCTGACAATAAGCAAATTCATCAAGCCATTAGCTCCTTCATACACAGTGAGTTATATTTGCGGTTGAAAGAGGCATGTTTTCATCAGGACAAAACCCTCTGCTTCTTGAGTGAGATTTTGTTAATGAATTTTGTGAACTTCTTTCTCTTGCTTTGTGATGATATGCAGTCCTAGTATGCTTATAAATTTATGTGAAGTTTTTCATCCACAACTTCATACAGTCACTGCCATGGCAAACAGCTGTGGTGGTCTATGAGGATTTTTATATTATCATATTCTGAAGAGCGCAGCTTTTTAAAAAAGTGAAACATTGACCCACCCTGATTCTCTCTTCCTTCATATTAATTTAAGAGCATTTTTGACAGTAGCTGTATTACTTAAAAGAATGAGTGTATTGTTCCAGTCATTTCACTTTCTCTCTGTCATTTGTTTCTCTTTGCTCACCCTCGTTGATCAGCTAGACTGATTAAATGGAATTAGAGATTCAGAAATAGTTACTGTCTCCAACTGTTGTCTGGTGCAATAAAGATTAAAGAGATGAGGAGCTTTAAAGGCTGCCAGTTGGCTCAATTTAAGGGGCACAGAGGTCTTGGCCTTTTACCAAACACACCTGGGGTCAGACCCGTGATATTGCAAATAAATTTCTTTCATAGATTTATTTTTTAATTTTAGTTTTCCTTACCCTTTGACTCACTGCAATTCTTGAAGTGATCAGAATCTTGTAGCTTAATGGGATGAATCTGGTGTGCTTGACACAACACTCACCCTAGCAAATCCAAATGACCCTCTATGAGTGCACACTGCTGCTGTTATTTTAAGGCTTGATGTTAATTATAATTTTCTTTAGCGTGTAAAGAAACAATAAATTTGTTTATAATTTCTGACTTGAAATCTTTCAAGTAACCAGGATAAGGGAATTACCGTACTCATCCGCCTGCTTGGTTTTAGGTGAAGGCCAGCATTAAAAAAATAATACTCTGTGTGTCGGGTTTTAGGTGTTTAGTATTAGAGAACCTAGAGGAATACTATGTCAAAGATTGCAGTCAATTTTTTTTCTTCCGAAAAGAAAACATCTTTCACATGTGCCAGATGAGGTACCCAAAGTCACTATGCACATTGTATAACATCCAACTTCTCTTGGTTTTTGCGACTATAATAGTAAAATGTCAAATTATTTTGCAAACACCTAAAAAATCTACCTGATTTATGAAACACCACTAAAAGCTTCCAGAGGTGATCTTAAGCACCTCTGTTACTGAAAAACAATCAACTTTTTGGTATTGTTAATCGCATTTGGTAAATTGGTTAATTAGGTGTTTATTTAACATATTTTATAATGAAAACAAATTATCTATATAACTTGATGTGTTAATCTAGCTGTTTTGTTGTTCTGCTATTATTGCATAGTTATTGCCTGACCTTTTCCAAGTTACAGTGCTCAATCTTAAAAAGTTAAACCTTCTTTTGGTCCAAATGAAATAAGAAGGATAGGAAGAGATAGGCTGTAGTTAATTTCTTGCTTTATTCTTTTGCCCTTGTGAATAGTGTCAATATAAGCAGAGCTGGAGACATCATAGAGGTACTATTTGGCATACTTATTTATTATTTATTATTTTTTCACTTTTTCCTTTTTTCTCTGTGAACATCCATGGAAATTTTTAAGCCACCAAATACGTCTTTGCTAGTTGAAGAAGGTACTGTACATGAAGTCAATATCATAAGCATGTTAAAACTATTGAAATTGTATTCAGTAGTCTACAACCTACAGTCTTAACAACCTATTGATTTACTTTAAGCTATAAATATTGATTAATGTTCATTAGTTCTGCTTTGCAATTTTTCCTCTGTAGAGTTTCCACACAATGGTACACATGAAGACTCAAGAGCAGTGTTTAAACTGTTTTAAACTAAAGTATTTATTCTGCCTTTTCATCATCATTATGTGTGCTTATCCTAATTTTATTCTCATCAATCTCTTGCACTGCTGTCATGTTGTATTCAGATCATAAAGGTTTTGAATTACAAATTAAATTCCAGGATTTAAACAAATGTGTTTAAATGTGTTGAGTCTCCAAGGTGTATTTTGCAGGATTATAGATTAATGGAAAATTAGATAGGTTAAAATTAGTTGTGGGGTTCGGGTTGGGCTTGGAGGGTTGCAGTTAATGACTTGGACTCAGACCATGACTGAAAGTACGGTATTGCAGGGGCCCATCCTAGGACCTGTCCTTACTAACATTTTTATCAATGACCCACGAAGAAGTGACGGCGCATGCTCTCATCACGTTTGCAGATGACACCAATGATGTGTCATTGGACCAGATGATAGGCTCAATGGTAGAGCTACCACCCAGAGAGATCCAGGCAGACTGGAGGAACAGACCAACAGGAACCTTCTGAAGTTCAGCAAGGGCAAATGCAAAGCCCTGCACCTGTAAAGGAAGATCAAGATAGGCCAGGCTCTGCTGGCTTGGGGAGCGGCTCTATGGAGAGGGCCATGGGGCAGCAAGCTGGGCAGAAGCTGGCAGCAAAGGCAGCCAACAGTGTCTGAGGCTGTGTGAACAGAAGTGCAGCTGGTGGCTCAAGGGAAGGGGTCGTCCCTCTCTGTTCACCACTTGCTAGATCACAGAGAGACCCTACATCCAGTTGTGGGCCCCAGTAAAGAAAGGTATTAATAACCTGGAAGGACTTAAGCACAGGGCTTCCAGGATGCTCAGGAGCTGGAGCTCTTGCCCTGTGAGGAAATTCTGAGGGTCCAGGGTTTGCTGAGTTGGAGAAGAGGTGGCTTCAGGGGGATCCAGCAGCAGCACCCAGTTTCTACAGGGAGGGCAACAAGAAGAGGGAGCCAGGCTCTTCATGGTGGTGCTTGGTGGGAGAACACAAGGCAACAGCCATAAGCTGAAGAGAATTGGATTGCATATGAGGAATAAATTTTTCACAGTGCGGACAGCCAGGCATTGTAGCAGGTTGTTCAGAGGGGCTGTGCTGTCTGCATCCTTGGAGGTTTTCAAGGCCCAACTGAATAAAGACCTGAGCAACCCTCGTCTGACTTCATGTCTGACCATGCTTTGAGCACAAAGTTGAACTGGAGAGCTCCAGAGGTCCCTTCCAACCCAAATTATGCATGAATTAGTAGAATTTTATTCATATTTATTTGTCTGTAATGCAAATTTTCACAGATTGCGTTTTATGCTTTTCTATTTTTAAAACAACCACCAGGCATTGTCTGTGCCTTTTCTCTCTTTGCACAAGTTAAGGTTGGTATAGCATAATTACCATGATGATGACCTTAACACAGGTAGTAAACCCTACCTTATTAAGTTTACCTCTTATGGAAATGGTGAGATGCTTTGCACAGAACGTGGATTACTTCACCTGATTTAATTTTTGTTTTCTACTACAGCTTCCTGTAGACTGCCAAGACAAATGCCACATCTTAGTCCTTACTTCAAAGTGTTCAAAGATAAGGAACAATGCTTCCTCAAAGACTTGAAGTCTGGGACCTAGGAACAGTGTTTGACAAATTTATTTGGTGTATACAACGCAACTGCTTATGACAGTGAACTGGGAATTCTATACTAGAACAGAAGGTCTTTAATGGCTCTTTAAATGAATGAACTTTTCTGAGAATAAAGAGTTTGGCTCAGACTGCAAAGTGTGTACTCCAGCATTCCCTCTCTAATTGGATGGGACAGTAAACACAGTGTAGGACATTAAAAAAAAAAAACCAAACAAAAAACAAAAACCAAACAACAAAACCAACAAAAACCCCTAAAACCTTCTTAAGGATCCAAACACTTCTCGCCCTAGGGCGAGCCCGAGTGAATAAGCGAGTGTATGACCTTTGGCAATTTCCTTATTGCACAACAGAAACATATTCAAATAGTTGAGTGACTAGTGAAAGATAAAAACTCAGGTAAAAACGATACTGAAAATATCTGTAGTGTTTTAATTATGTTTACATATTCACCTGTAGCCATAATATTTATTCTGCAAACATGCAGTCTGAAAAATATGTTAAGCAAAACCATGTCAGTGTGTCAGGTGCAAAGGTGAAATCCACTGTGGAATCATGAGATAAAATGATGTCACTGCTCTAAATTTTTATTTTAATCTTATTTCTGCTATCTGTTGCTCCTTTTTATCACCTACGCTGTATATTTAGGTCACATCTTAAGGTGGTTTTTCCATTGCTGTTATTTATATCAGTGTTCACAATAATATTTCTATATCATAAATATTGTAAACAGTAATTTTGTGTTTATACAGTTTATATAGAGTAAGGGAAATACAGAGAGCAATACACAGGTGTACTTTATTTTCTTTTACTGTGGTGTGGAACAGTAGCACATGAACCTGCAATATCGACAATGGCACAGAATTATAGCAGGGAATCTAAATTGCCTTTTTTTTTTTTGTTTACCTGCCTTGAAGAGAGCTATCAAGGGAAGACACCTTAAGAAATTAGTTACACATGATACTGCACAATGCTAGCTGAAGCACTGAGCCTAATTAAGTGCTCTGACCTAAAAAAGGTGATTCACACCTATCCTTGGAATTATCTAAAGCAGGAAGAAAAGAGTTAACTTATTTTGAGGACAGGAATACTTGAGAAGCAGCTGAGATAGCAAGGAATGATTGTAATGTGAACAATCATTTTTCCCTACAGTATTTTCAAGATAGTTTCAAAAATCTTGATGCAGCTCTCCTAGGCAGTTGTTAGTAGTATCTTCCTCTATAAAGTAACTTCTGTGGCCTTTATAATTTTAAGATATTACTATCATTTTTTTGCTATGTCTATCCATACCTTCTCAAGGACCAAATATATTCTGCTATGTAAATATTGCATCACAAAACATGTATTTTTAAAAAAAAAGAGGGAGGAGGGAGTGGGTGGAGGTGATCTGCTCAGTGCAATTCCATTCTACCTGACAGACTACAGAATTTACAGGGCAGAGATGGGAAATTAGGCTTTTATTCAGGAATGTAATGTTGGCCTGAAATATTTAAGAACTTCAGAGGTGATAGAGAATCAGCTTATGAAACCTGAAATTGTCTTCCATTTTGGTAGGATTTGCTTTACTCTCCTTTCTCTCCCTCCTTTTGCTAGCATAGTCGGCAGACTTTTTTTTCTAGCCAAAAAGCAGACATCTCAGATAAATACTGACAGTATGTCAGTCCTGAAAAGGACATCTCTGTTCTTTAAGTTTACATTGGAATCATGGAAGTGCAGTGGAACAGGAATGGAACATGAGACCAGTTGCAAAGTGGAGGGCTTTTTTTTGGTTGTGTGTGTTGGTTTTTCTCGTGTGAAAATATGATATTCTTGGACTAAGGTTCCTATTACAAGAAAACAGGAGTGAGGAAAAAAATGATTCACACACATTCAGAACATCCAACCTCCTAATATACTGTTGTTGCAAATGACACTTTATATCACCCATAACCAGATAAACAAAAAATGAGGATTGTACAGTGGCATCACAGGATTCCACATCTCATTCAGAATATCTTCCTTCTGTATTTTCAGCTGCATCATAAGTGAATCTTTTAAAGGACTACTATTTCACTTGCATCATTTCTGCACCCTTTATAGATTGAATTAATGAAGTAGGGTGACTTTTCAGATCAAAATAAAGGAAACTTACCAGAGCTGAGTGACCAAGAGTCTGATGAGTGCTGTCAGGACACACACCAGAAGTATGGCATAGAAGAAACCTTGCCTTTATTTATTCTTTCCACTTCCCTCTGCATGCCTCTTGAGCGTGCACGGGCAAGTAAGCCGTGAGGTGCATGGGTGAGATGGTGTTTCTAGTCGACTTTATTTTTATTGATTCTTTGGGTGAAAAGAAGTTCCTGTGTTGTTCCGAGATACAAGGCCACAAATGACATTTTGGTTGATCACAGCTAGCATCTATTAAGAATAAAAAATACACTGAATAAAAAAAATTAATCTTGTATGTGTTCTTCATTAGGTATTCTGCATAATAAGTTGCTCTTGCACTACATCTAGTTTGTGGGACGGCTGAAATTGCATAGTGCATTGTTCTACTGATCTTTTTATATAGTATTTCCTCATGTTTTAACTGAATTTCCTATATGATTTGTAGAAATATGCATGAAAAATTTCATCTGTGTTTGTGATTTAATTGCAGGTGCTGTTCTTATGTGGGTCGAAGGGGAAATGGTCCTCAGGCTATATCTATTGGCAAGAACTGTGATAAATTTGGTATAGTTGTCCATGAATTGGGTCATGTGATAGGGTTTTGGCATGAACATACACGACCAGACCGTGATGACCATGTCACCATCATTAGAGAAAACATCCAACCTGGTAAGATATTTTGATAAATATTTGGGGGGTGGGGTGTGAAGTCTGTTTATTTTTGATGCTTCTTTCATCTGCTCAACTCTCTTAAAAGTGAATGCTGAATAGTAGAAATGACCATTTATACCTGCTATTTCTCTTAGCTAGACCTAGGCTGGTTTCAAGCTGATTCACAAGTACTGCAAGTGAAATTCAATCTTTTCTAAAGATCTGGCCAAGTAGCAAGTCATTAAATAGTATTGGCTAGAAGGAGAGAAATAATTACCATGCTCAAAAACTTTGAAGGAAGCCATTGCTCTTAAAGCCTTTTAAAAGTCATGTTTCTGTGCATGAGAAAGGGCTTTTCTTTTGTAGTCTTTACGGAATGATAAGTAGAAACATGTCAATAGCTTTTTAGCTATTAGCCAAGAGGTTTAGACTTGGAAGGGAAGCTGAGGATTTTGAATCTGTGACAAAGATGGGCACTGTTCCCACAGTTTCCAAATTACTGCTTCCCTACAGAGTTTGCGGCTTTAGCCAATGGCCTTGGTGTTGTTGAGACAAAGCACCTGAGAACTTAAAACCATGACTGTTATCTCTTTGTCAGTCTAGCTGGTGTGCCCACACTTGTGTCGTGTGGGCTAGATGGGAGGGAACTAGGCATGTTTCATTTGCAGTGTTCATAAATGCACATGGTCTTTGTGAAACACTGATTTTGACTTACAGGAATTCTCTGCTCAAGAAGGGGTGAAATCACAAATTGTCCAATGATAGCTTGGAGTATTTGTCTGTTCCTACAGAAAATTTTTTAAAACAAAATAGATTTGAAATGCAATAAATCTTTGCCACCTCAACCAGGACTTGGAAGACAACTGGCAGCTGATACAAACTCCCATAAATCTCTGAAGTCCTGAAAGGGCAGGTGTATCCAAACCTTTCTTCTGTTCTCCCTGTGTCATGGACTTACGTAGATGCCATAAGTGCTCTTCCCGTATGCTTCTTCTGCGATGGGGAAAATCAGCCACAGTTCCATCCTCAGCCTCCTGCTGTCTCCTTTCAGTTGTGTCTCTAGTTTCTGGCTGGAACTACTTCTTGTGGCACGAGCCTTTGAGGCTCACTAAATGGGATAAGGAAGTCATGACCACCAACACATTTGGGTTGTGTTATATTATGCAAATTATGTTGGTTAATAATGTTAGTGCCACTGCAGTTATTTTGCAAGATACCAATGGGAATATGAATCGGAGTAAGGGGTGCTTTGCATCTCTTAATACACGGATTAGGACAAAGAACTTCTGGTCTGGAATTACGAACTAAGTATAATTCAGTTGTTCCTCTTCTGCTTTCGTTAAGTTGCAACAGCTGGCTCTTGCAAATGTGCCTTTGTAGTGTTTGTATTACATGGGGGCTCAGAAAGTAGCCTTTGCTGAGGCAAAGTCTCTTTAGTACCCAGTCTAATGAGTCTACAGTGAGGAGGGTTCTTCTAGGATCTTTGCTGTCAAAATGATTTTTTTTCTAGAATTAAGAACCATGGATTTTATGGATTCTACATGAAGCGCAACATAATGTGTGGGGCTTTTATGTGGCTTAGGTGAATGAGAACAGTCTTTTTAAACGCCAAATACAGGAATTTGATGTGTGTTTCAGAAGACATGTCTTCTCTCTTGGTTAATAAAAGCACACAGTTACACCCCAAATGGCTAAGAATTATGAATGTCGTTGAGAGATTAGGTGAGGATCTTTGTTGCTTTTCTTTTCCTGTTTGGTTTTTATCTTCACAAAAAAAGATATTAAAGAAACTCTAATTATCAATCATTTGTAGGTCAGGAATACAACTTCTTGAAGATGGAGCCTGGAGAGGTGAACTCCCTTGGGGAACCATATGACTTTGACAGCATCATGCACTATGCCAGGAACACCTTCTCAAGGTTGGAGTCTCAGGTTATACCTTTTGACTTTTAATTCTATTCCTCTCTGAATGCTAAGAACTATGCCTTTTTAAGTATTCTAAAAATCACTTAAAATACCCTTTGCAATATAGTATTCTTACAGCAGTCAAAACACAACTTGTCTATTTTAAGTCAAAATAATGTAATTAAACATGTTTTGTTTCTGTTCAGATTCAAAGCAGCCTTTTGATCTTCCTTCAGTTCTTTAGATTTTTAAGACAAGATAATCTGGAAACACTTCATAATACTCACTTTCTTTTTGTCTCCACAAAAATTTGAATTTAGAAAAAAAAAATTAGTGAAATAGTTAGGAATTTTATGTGTAACATGATCTGTTCTCTTAAAGAGAAATCTCCTTTGCATAATGTCTGACTAACTACGTATTATGCGAGTAGAACACGTTATAGTATTAGGACATCTACCACGCAAGCCACAGCCTTTGCTCAGGACTGCAGTCAACCATTCATAGCAGAGGCTTCAGCCTCTTCTCTATTGTTTTTACAGATTGTTACCATCATCAAAACTATATAGCAAAGACTTCTGCTGGTTTTGCTCTGGCCTGTTGCAGGCTGATCCATTCTCAGCTCCACAGTAACTCATGTGGGGCTCACTCTGAAACTCTGCATGGTTGTGGGGAGCTCGACAACGAGCTGTTCCCCGAGGCTACTCTGGAGAACAAGTGAAGTAGGAGTCTTTCACCTGGTCTCCTATTATGTCTCATACCAAGTCACAGTCTAGCTAATTACTCTCTAAAAATACCAGAGTAATGTAAGTTAAAAAAAAAAAAAAAGTTTTAAAAACCCTCCAAAAGAAACCACCCCAAAACCAACAAAAATGCTTGCTTGAAAAGCGTTGTGGCACAAGTACTAGACCATCTGAGACTCTGAAATAAACTGAAGGCCACCAGAAACCTCACGAGCTTTAGCACATTTATTAAGCTTGTTCTCTCCAATATAAATTACGTTATTTTAAAAAACAAAAAACCTACCAAATAATGTATTCAGCATAAACATAATTCACCATTGGAAGAGCATGGGAATGAGCCACGTGAGGTAATTATTAGTTACATTGCTTAATCCCGTTACAGATACTTTACCTTAAGGAAGAGAACCTATATAAAATAGAGTAGTTTAACAAGCTGGAACCCCCCTGAGTCCTAGGGCAATGTCAACATCAAGATAATTTGATTTGTGGGCCCTGATCTCACCACTTTCCAAGCTGGCAAAAACTGATAGTGCCATGAGTAGGCATGCCCTGCCCCAAGGTACAAGAGGTTGTTACTTCCTACTGTTTAAAAAAACCCCAACAGCAAACCCTTGAGGTCATATATTGATTTGTACTGATTTATCTTGAAAGCGTGAGTTGTGGAATATTGTCAGCTGTTGTTAGACTTTACTCACCCAGATAAGTAGAAGAAAACACCAAAAGACAGTAACACACAGTAATGATGTTCAGGCTGTATTAAAACTTACAGATTGTTCCCTTATTAAAGTGCTAAGGCATTTAAGAGAGGATTGTTTTAACTTTTTTCAATATATGAATAGCATCAGTTTCAGGTTGTACTAAAAGTCAGTTGAAAATAAAATTATAATTTATAGATACAAACACTTTTTTTGAAATAATAATGTACCTTATTTCTAAATAGTTTATTTCATTGTTTAGGTGACATGATTCTTGTTTTTTTGAGAAATTTCTAGTGATGCCACAAGAAATCTGACTGGGTAAAGAGAGCAGTATGTACCTGCAATACTCAAAATGGTTCATTTAATATAATTTAAAACCCAGTCTATATTTAGAAACTGTATTCCTAACTACAAAGATCTTTACTGTTCATTCATTTTTGGACCTAAATTATGCCTGAAAATACCAGTTTTACTTTTCAATAAAAGCCCTACAAGTATACTAGAAAGTATAAATAAGTTAAAGAGAACAAGAGAATGCAGAAACATTAATCTGTTAACTTCCATTTTATGGGATTTCAAGGATCTTCAAATTCTGTAACATGATAATAGAACTTAGTTTTGTACCTTGCTCTTTTAAAATTTATTTAAGACTCCCAAAATATTTTGGATGATATTTAAAATTTGGGAAATTATGAATAGAACTGCACTTTTGGAACAAGTGTGCTTCTCTCTTACATCTAGTCATGTAGTGTCAATATTATTGAAATCACATATGGTAAGCTGATGTATTTTGTTGTAAAGCAAGGAGAGGCTGGCAAGTACGCACTTAATGTTTCAAAAGCAGCAGCGACTAGAGCAGAGTTAGTTCTGTTCTAACATCTGACAGAATGATGATTGGCAAGTGTGCCTGACTTTACCTGCTCTTACACGTGTAAGTTAGACTTTAAAACTTCCCTTAAAACCTTTGTTAGGAGTAGGAACTTTGTGATTCAGAATTTTGTGATAGGGCTTAAATTATGTATTTTTATGTAAATTTTTTTTTCAATATAGCAAGAGCTTAACAGCAATGCCTTTTTCCTGTGTAGTCTTAATAGTAGTAAGAGATTTCCTTTCTGTTGTCTAACAGAAATAAAAAAGCTGATATGTTAACTGATGTACTGAAAGAAGATTCTTTTTTTATACCTTTGCATAAAGTTTGCCAGGAATTTTTATGGACATGTTTTCTGTATTTAAAGTTCTGCATTTTATGCTCTTATTTATGCCAAATGTAAATTCTAGATGTACAAAATAGCATTATACATTCATAAAACTGAGACAGTTTTATGACAGAAACCTGATAGGTTTTTTGGGGTCTATTTTTATTTTTATTTTTTTTAGGGGCATGTTTCTGGATACCATTCTCCCTTCCCGTGATGATAATGGTATACGACCTGCCATTGGCCAGCGTACTCGTCTAAGTAAAGGAGATATTGCACAGGCAAGAAAGCTGTATAGATGTCCAGGTATTGCATCACAAACAAACAAAACCCACATATTAGCAACTGTTCGACTTGTTGTTCGAGAGGAATGATAAATTTTTGAGTCAGCTGCTCAGTAGTCTGTTTCCGTGTTGGCAACTGAGGTAGGCAGTTCAGGAATTGAATCATCAAAAAATCTTATAGGTAAGATCTCTGGAATACAAAGCAGTTAAGGACAGATAAGCTGTATGAAACAGTTTCATGACATTTCAGTATTTGTTTCCCTTAGCTGTTCAATGACTAGGAAAAAAAAAAAAGATGCTTAATATCACTTCTGGTTTGCATATTGACTGGAGTCCTTTTTTATTTGAATTTGAGTGCAGAAGGAGCAAATTTAATTATTGCAATCACCTCTGAACACTTTACCTTTTTTGAAAATTTGACAGATAACAAACCAGGGCAACTAAGTTGTAAACTCTTTTATGGATGAACTGGTTAGGTCTTATTACAAACAATTGTAACAGTTACATTTAGTATTTTTATATCTTCTGCCTAATGCTATCATCCTAGAATTTCAATGGATATTAATGTTTTATCTCCAAATAGTGTTGGGGTAGAGTTGCTGTCTGTCTCGCAGACATAAGTAGCAAGTCTGGAGTAACCCAGAGTCAACCCTGTGGTTGCTCCCTTGTGCAAGTTCTTCTCTAAGTGCTGGCAGAGCGATGGAGATCTCAAAGCACTAGGTTTTGCTTTCCTTGCTCTGGTTATAGCTGAGACCAGTTTCAACCTTTGGTGTCAACTGAAGCAGCTCAGACGTGCCATCTCTCACTCAGATTTGCCAGCAAGGTCCTTGTGGGAGGCTAGACGTACCAGCTCTGTGCCACATGGGTTTTACAGCCCTTCTGCTCCTCGCAGGAATGAATGAAGTCTCAGTAGCTGTTTTAAGTCAGATATATGGCTACTTTTTACCACCTGATCAATACAGAAGGACTAAAGAGAGGGATCAGGACTGCAGTGATGGAGCTGCATCAGATTTGTATCAGCAGCAGTGGGATCTGCTGAAGATCTGGGGCATCTGATGTGCATTTGATGTACGCTGTACAGCTGGAATATGCTTTTCCTTTGTGCTGTAAGTACACTGAATCATAATCTCCTCTATACTGAGAAAAATGCAGTGTTTCTGGGCCTACCAGAGGAGAAACCACTTTAACATACTTTCTTTAACAACTGTTCCTTTTGGAATAATTTTTGCTCTTTCCTTTTGGTACAGAAAGTACTTGAATAATGCTTGGCAGCATTATTTCTAATAAGAGTATACAGAGAGCAACAATTTTACAAACACAGAAAATATATATATTTTGATAAAAGACAAATTTTTGAGACAAAAATAGTCTATAGAATCAAACCCACTGTGAAAGTAGCTATGATCACATTGACTTAAAAAAGAAAAAAAATTATAGCCTAGGCTGTTTAGTACGTATATAATACTCTAACATGTACTTTCAGTCAACTGAAAAAGATGCAATGTGCTTTTTGAGCTAATATTCAAATAGCTGTTCAGAGAAAATGTCCTTTTCATATAATTCATGCAAATGTGTAATGATGAGTTATCATTTGTTTCAACGTCTTGAAAGTCTTGCTGAAAGTTAGTTTCACAGTGTTGTAAAACCATGGTTGTTCAGTAGTAGTGTGCACTGTAAAAGTAAGTTCTTTTTTGCAGCGCTGGTGAACACACTTCAGAGACATAAGAAAAATGAACGGTGGTTACAGGATCATGCTCCTTTTCTGGTGCTTTGTTTCAGCAGACTTTGAGATAAAAGACAGTTTTCTAGTCTTACTTTATTTTATGGACTGGCTCATCTAAGTAAGTTTTGAGAGACAGAAAAAGGCAGAAGGTTTTGCTACAAATTTTAAATAGCATACTATTTAACATACTATTTTTTTCTGCCAGTTAATATTTTTAATAGAAGCTGCATAACTGAGTAATGTAACACAAACATCCAATAAAGAAAGCAACTCTCTGGAAGTTGCACAGTACTTGCGATCTAATAAATTTTTCAGCAAATAGACTGAAAATTTAGACATTAAGCTTTTGATTTTATCAAAATAATCATCTGATGATTGTAGTATATAGCAACAAAAATCCCTGACACTGTTGTTTTTGGAGGTGCACTGTATTTCATATTTCAGACAAAAGATGCTAATCATGAAGTCTGCTTATGATAAAAAAACAGTGAATATTTCAAACATTAATAACATCTGCATTGTTTTGTGTGTTCATTTGTGTTGTTTTAAATGTAACACAACGAAAATACAGAAAACGCTAACTTACATAAATCAGTATTTTCCAGAGATGCACGCTTCTTTGATAAAGGATTTTGTGGCATTGTGCGTGTTTCGTTTGGAGTTGTAGTTATTCCTGCAAGCAGTTTCTGGTTCAAGAAGCCTGCTGCATTGTCTGGGGCCCATGAACGTGCCATTGAGCTCAGGGCAGCTGGAGCATACAGCTGATCCGCAGCAGTGAAGCAGCTGAACCTCCCGGCTTGTTTTAGCTAGTCAGGATATTCAGGGTCATTAGTCAGGAATGGGCTTAGTGACCAAGAAACAGTTTTGAGCTTGGTGAAGCCAAGACATGAGATTTGATAACCCATCTTTCATCAGCTGAGTACGTGTCAGGACTCAACAGCCTGACAGTTTTGGTTTGGTTTTCAGTTTTTCTTAGGATTTTTGTCAAAGGAAAACATAATTGCTGCTAGGGATCTGTTACATTTTAATACTGAGTCTCACCAGTGGCTTGTCCAGACTCTCCTGCAGTTCTGGGATCGTCTGTGCAAGTTTTGTGCATTAAGATGTGGAGCAAAGCCTGTTCCTGTATTTTTTTGTTTTGATTTGTGTGTGTGGGGTTTTGTATGTTTGGTTTTTTTGTTATATGATAGATTAAGAAGGAGAAAGCAAGCAACTAAATTGAGGGTCCTTCCTCTGCCAATCTCATTTTGAATTTTCTTTGAGTGTCTTGGCGTTTGAGAACAGATTTTGAACTTCAAGGCTGGGTGTATTACAACAGTTTTCAGACTCTAACAGAGTAATAAAATAAGTTTTCTTCTGGTGTAGCTACTAAAATTTCAACACATAGTTCTGTATAGAAATTACAGTTGATTTAAAATGTATGTGTAGTTTTATAGGAGCAAGAGAATAAGAAAGGGAAATGATGGAGAAGGATACTGTTGGGCAGAAAGAGAGGACGAGAAATAAGTGGGTAGAGTGGGACTGAATAACGGATGGGACAGGAGGCTCAGACTGGCAGGAGAAGGCTCTTCAGAGCAAGAGAAGGTGGATGGAAGAAGTTCAGCAAATTTGCAAATTGCCAGGGTCTGTGACAGTATGCGTGGAAGAGAGCCGAGCAAGGATACCTAGCCAGGCTCTTTTTTTGTGCTGTTCTCGCTGTTCCTCAGGCTTAACTTGCTCCCATCTCTATTACATTAGAAAAGAGTGTTCACCTTCAAAAGTCAGCCTTTATTCACTACCTAAGGAGGATTAAGATTTTTAGATTAAGATCTTTCCCTTACAACTATAACGGGCAATCAAGTCAACAGTAAGACACTGAGCTGTAGTAAACGGATTCAAGTTTTTGGTTTAACAGGTGCGTTACCAGCACCGGGTATTTTTAGGACTCTATGGCAGCTATATATGCCATATGTGGATAGATGTACAGACTTGGGTCTAAGTAGAAAGCATTAAAGATCTTCATTCTCTTTGGAAAAGGGTAAGCTTAAATTAGCCCTGTATGAGCATATGTATTTGCTAGGGCTATGGACAAAGGAATGGGAGTTGGTTCTGTAAGCGTCTCGGAGGATCTGTGCTTTGTCACTTGCAGATTTCACTGTAATCCTGGACGGAACCTGACTGCGTGCGTAGGGCAGCCCGGACAGGCGTTATACAAGCGCTGTGTAATTAAACGCTGTCACAGAGTTCACTGGTAGAAATTGCTTTGTGCAAGCATATAATCTACCTGCTGACTGCACCCAGTGCCAATCTTTACAAGGAGAAGCAACAATAGTTTCCCTTTCTTTACCACAGAAAAGCTTATCAGAAGTCTAACCTTCTCAAGCTATAAAACAGATGGGAGATTGTGGGGGTTTTTTTGATTGGAGAGTGTGTGTGGGGAGAGCTGAAGCGGCATTTCTGCAAGTGGTCTAGCCTAGTAAAATTGATATAAGGTGTGACATTTAGGAGAGGAAAAAAGAATCAGAGAAAACATTGGCAATGTTAATGATTAACAATGGAAAAAAAGATATACAATTGCTTTATAAAGCAGAGGTATATAAGATTGAAGTTGTAATTAATTTCTTCTGACATGAAATATACTAACATTAGTTCTTAGGAAATTTAACGCAGGGGCTCTTACCACTCATTTTACTTCTACGTTTCTTTCCCAAAATGGACTCCATTACTCATGGATCGTCACATGGCAAAGTATTTATAATATACCATTTTATAAGCCTAATCACGAATACTGTAGTTGCCACAGTCCAATTACAGAGAAAACCTTTACATTCTCTAGTCATTGAATTTTAACTGTTCCAGTTACCATTGACCCATTGCAGAGAAATGTGGCTTTAGAAAGAAATGCCCAAATATCACCCTGTCTACAGTGGCTCTGGAAGCCAGCCTGGAACTTAGATCCCATTGATAATTAATTAAACTGTGGATTGGTATAAGCTGTTCTTGTCATAGTTCCCTTGAGTAACTAGCAATTTGAAATTAAAAGGTAAGTATGGTGAAAAATGTAAAGCCCAAATGTATTTTATAAATTTTAATTGTGTTAATTCTTAGTAGAAGTTATCCAATTGCATTTTTTCTTATGCTTCCCTTAAATTCAGAAATATTTATGAAAATTTTGATTTGATAGAGAGCTCCCAGGCATTTAGTATGAATATAAGTTAAATTGTTGGATTAACCAGCTTTATTCTCTAATTTCTAGAAAAAGGTAATGTTCCATGGCACCTTTTGCAGCTTAAAATCTGTAATTTTAAGGATATATACAACTTCTGTATAAGGAACACGGAGTGTTATTAATATTCTGGAGAAAATAATCCTGCACTCTGTGTAAGAGAGAAAAATTCTGAAATGTTTTCAAAAATACAAAGCTATTATGCTTAATTCATTGATGTGTTAGTTTACTTTTGTAACAGGCTAATTTGGCATTTTTAAGACAGTAAGAGGTAGTTACACCAGGGTCTTCCTCCTCTCCTCAGCAGCAGGGCTGCATTTGAACTGATATCTTGTATGTCCCACATACTTGATAGCATTTTGTTTGCTTACATACTTCACATCATGTGGGTATGTGCATTGCATGGCTTCATAATCAATATTTGTGAGTCAGTTGATTGAAGAAGATGCAACGTGAGCAGGAAAGATTGGACTAACAGCATTCCCCATCTCTGATCATGTCTTCTGCTCAAGGCTTGCTTAGTAACCGTGGTGTTGGTGAAACAGTTACAGCTTGAGCAAACAGAAGATGTACTAAAGCTTGGAATATGTACATCTTCTGAGAGTGCACTGATGCGGTGTAGTCTTAATGAAGCCATGCATGGGAGGAAGAACAAGAGAGGGCTCTAAAAGTGGTGAGCAGAATACTTGGATCCTCATGGATCCCTTGAGCGCATCTGCTGCGCAGGGTATCTCCTCCTTGGACTCTGCTTTCCTCTACTCCTGTACAAGACTAGGATTTTACTCTTGGCCTTCTCACAGGCACGTTACATATGCATTGTAAGCTACGATACAGTTCACTAGTGCTGGGGCAACCCAGTACAGTACTCTGCAATTTATTGAAGTTTGCATTCATCGCTGTGTTAAAAATAAATTGTGGTTAATTACGGATATAGCCTTTTCACTGAAAAGGCTTTGTACAGAAATAATTATTTAGCACTGAATACCTTTTGTGTATGTGTCATTTGCTGTGGCTGCCTGCAATTTTTTAAAGATAAAACCAGATTTTTTTTAAATGAGGGGAGGAAAAGAATATATTTTTTTCTCTGTTTCATTGCTAAAGGACATGGTGATGGTGACTTGAACCATTGGATTTTTTTGGGGGCTGCACCAGTCTTTCTTTTCTCTCCTCATCACAAGAACCATTTCAGTGTCAGAGAGCATATTTAATGCCTTGAATCTGTCTTATGTCTGATATTACAGTGTAGTTGTCAGATTACATTTTAGATGCATTTAAACAAGACAGCCTTTACAGCTATGTTGTCTGTCTTTGTCATAAACAATCTCTTCCTTTGTCCCCTTTTATTTAAAGATTTTCCAGATCATCTATAATTCATTGAGATTTTGATGATACAGTAGTTCACCTGCTGGCAGTGGTAGCACTGTAATTTGAAAGCACTGCAGATCTGATTACACTGTCAGTCATGGGATAATATTCTTAAATTCACATCTCACATCACATCACACCTGCAAAACTGGTGGGTGAAACAACTTGATTAAGGTCAAAGCAGATGACTGATTGAGGTGTGACACCCTACCAGAATCAGTTGTAGCAGTGGAGAATGGCAGGAGCTTCCAATGCTATATTTTAGTGTGAAGAGGAATTATTAACCAGTCAGCCAGCAGCTAGTAGCATGATTGACAGGTGAGATACGGATGCTAAAAGCTTCAATAATAAAGAATACAAAAGCCTTTGGTATTTTAGGACTTTACATTTGCTTTCTTTTATTACTCATATCTTTACAAATCACTGTTGCAAGAGATTTTGTTGAATATAGGATTTAGTTTTCTATACGAATATAAATGAATGACTTTAGGTCAGATCAGTCTCTCATGCAGGAAGAGTACTAAATTAAATGAAACCACTAAAAAAATTCCAGTGTGGTGCCAATCATACTGTGCCAACTTTTGTTTTAGTTCTTAAGGGATGTGTCTAAGGGTGTGGCTAACTTTTTTTTTTCCCCACCAAAATTAAGTTATATGTATAATTTTGCAGTTGATTGATAGCAATGACATTTTTAAGACTGCTATAATTTTGGTTATGTCAGCAGACAGCACACAAGTGAAATAGTTCATGGAATAAAAACATCCTGTCTAAAATGGAATGAATGTCAGACTGGCTTAAAATCATTGTTTTGAATAAACTGTAAAATAACTAGTCTGTCTTCCATTCTGCATCTGCAGTGAGTTAAATGTATTCTGAGTAGATATTGGAAAGATGCATTTTGCTCTGTTAGGTGCATTCAATTTTATATTTTTACTGTATTTTGTTTCTTTCAGCCTGTGGAGAAACACTGCAGGAATCTACAGGCAACTTTTCTTCTCCAGGATTTCCAAATGGTTACCCTTCCTACACACACTGCATATGGAGAATCTCTGTGACTCCAGGGGAGAAGGTATTTTAACGTTCCCTCAGCTAAACACAGATACTGTTTTCAAAATCAAATGTTGTGTTTCTTTAGCTTTTCATTTAATTTTAAAGCTTGCATAATAATTGAAAACAATGGTATGCTGTGAAAAATGGGACCATGAACTATGTGCTATTGACTTGAGTTTGGTCTGTGGCATTAGAACCACATCCTCTATTTGGTGCCTGTCCATGAGAAATGAAGACAGGATTTCAATCTGCTACATATTTGTGTCATGAAATCCCTTCAAAACTGGCTTCCAGTTCAATTGGTGGTTCGGTGTAAAGGTGGAAGAGGTAGTGCAGGCTCCTGAATGGTCTCTTCTCCAGCACGGGCTTGGGTGAACCGGGGAAACTGTTTGGGGCTGATAGCTGGGCTCTTGGTATGCTGAATGAGATGTTTCTAAAGTAGAACAGTAATAACATTGGGTAAAGAAACTGTCATTGTAGGTGTTCCCTGGTATCGGTTCTAGCACTTATAGGTTTACTTTCTGGGCGTCAGTTTTAGGGGAAAAGTGTGTGTGTGTGGGGGGAGTTGTCTTGGTGAGAGCAGTTCAAGGAGAAAAGTGTGCCATCCTACTGAAAGCAAAACCTGTTCTGCTTGTGTACACTTTCAAAAAGTGCTAGCTGAATCTTGTTTTGAATTATTGGCTCAAATATTAGCCTGCCTCAAAATAAATAAGGATAGAGGGAGCCATGGGAAATTGCACCTGAGACAATATATGCAGGGGAAGAAAAAAGGATGTAAGTTTCTTTGCAAGAAGCGGTGGCTGACATTGAGCAAATACAGCCTAAAGACTGAAATACAGAACCTAGCACCAGCTTCAGTACTGGAGAAGCCGAAGAGGAAAACCCAGCAATTGCCCCCAGATATTTCAGTCAGTTTTGTCAGTGGTCTCCCATTCTGTACTGGACATAGTTTTCTCCTGATCAGATTACTTTATTTCAGGTCAGGGTCCTGGTAGACACCAAGAATATATGTTCTTGATGTGCCGATAGATCCTGAGGAGCTGTAAGAGCATTTGCCACTGTGGGGGATGAAAGCAAAGTCATTTGGAAAGCCTTCGCCCTCCTCTGGGCAAGAGCCAGAGACAGGAGGAAAAATAAACACACTCTGTGCTGGGAGGGCGTGGGTGGCTCTGCAGGTTGGCAGGGAAAAACAAATTACAACAGATGAATAAGAAAAAGTTTGCGCAAAAGATGCAAATTAATCTAGATAGGTAATTTTATGTTCCCACTCGTTGTGTTGCTTTTTAAACACTGCTGTGAAAACAACAAAAATAGCTTAGATTTCTATTCCTCAGTTAAAAATACTAAAAAATTGTAGCGTTCATTTACAATTATTACTGGCTTTTGAAAACAATATTAATATATGAATTAGAAAATGATCATGCTTAAGTATTCATAGCATACTCCAACTTTGTGTAAGCCTATCTGTTGAGGTTAGTGTAATGGTAATATAGTTGTACTACCATTATGTCTTGAGATTGTGATCACCGCTGGAGCTGTATTATACTGTACAAAATCTTAATGGGGAAAAACCCTTGTCTTGGTCAGCAATGGAAGACGACCAGCCCTCTTTCCATCCTAACCCCCCGTCCCAAATGGGGTAAAAGATTAAACACAATTTTCTAACTGAAATTTGATGTGACAAGTTGTGTCTGTAGGGCAATGTTCTGATCTCCAGCTCTCATAGTCTCCATGTAGTTCAGCAAGAACGAAGTGAATTATATGTGTGCTACTGTCAAAAAATCTGTTTTGTCATTACTGTTCTCATAGGATATCGTCTGTCTTGAGATAAGGACCCTATTTGCAGCGAGTACTTGATGTAAATAGCAGATAGCAGAAATGAGGACTAAATCTTAACTAATGCATATAGCATGGTACCTTGGACACACATTATGCTTGATCCCCAGTTTACTCAGTAAATGATGATAACATATTCACATTATGAAGGGGAAATAAAAATATATTCAAATTTTTGTTCCTTTGTTTCCTGCTTTGACCCTGATAGATCTCAGGAATGCTGTGTGGAGGTTAGAGTACGTGTAAGTACATCACATCATGTTCTGAAATGTCAGTGAGCACTTCAGTCACCTAAAAATAAACTGAAAAAGCATCAGTCCAGATTGTCTAGCTCGTGTCTCTTATTTACTGAGATTTAACATTGTGCTGTTTGAGTATAGTTTAGAGGACTTCTATCCATGCTGCTTTCTGCGAGTATAGACACTTCCAATCCTTGATGGCAGTAAATTCAATGAAGGATGGGACTGCAGTGGTACGCCCTAGCTGCAGGTTTCCTTTTATTGATAGGCATCATAAATTGCCAGCCCGACCTAAAATGTGTGCGTCCCTATTACTAAAACAAGGCAGTTCATTCACCTTTTACTTTCTCTCAAGACGTGAGACTATATGGTAAACAGCTGTATACAGTATATCTATATACAGAAAAATCTCTGGGGGAGGATGGTGTTAGTAATACTGTATGCCCTCTACCAGGGCGAATCCTGCCTTCTGGTGTGTAGAAATTTTGTTGGCACAGGGATTTGCAACTGTGCCAGTGTTGGTTTTGTTGGGTTTTTTTGAATCCGCCTTTTTGAATAGGTTAAATGACTTTCCAATTTTCCTTATCGATTTACATGAATGATAACATAGAACAGATAAATCTTTTGTTGATATTGGAAAAAATGCCACCTACAGAAAACTTAGTACTATCTGGTGTTTGCTATGTATTTTATGCTTTCTTATCCCAGGCAGTAGGAGGTATGATATATTCTCTCTGAAGCTTCAGTAGCACAATGGAATCTGCTGTGTAATCAATAATTCCTTAATTGTGCTGACAAATACCCATTGATTATTTTTTCCTGTGAAGACTTTCAGCCATCTTGCCCCTTTGAACAAGCTCAGTCTTGTCTGTAGCTCTCTGTAATACTTTGCAGAATTGCAGATCAGAATCTTAAATATATTTATACTTGTTTGGTTCCCAACCAGAAATCATGCTGTGACAGATTGGAGGTTCTGCCTATGTACAGCTAATGAATTCTGGTCAATGTTAAGGAATTGCTGTATCATCAAATACCTTGGCATGTCAGAGTGAGAAAAGACTGTGAAGGTTATTTCATATAGTTTCAAAGGCAGGGGGTGTTGAGGAGGCTCATTAAATTTTAACGGTTTCCATTTAGATAACAGCACTTTGAGACAATGACATGATCACACCTAAATAAAACCATCCTTTTCCCAACTCTAACCTGGCAACTAAGGTTTGGAAGAAGGCAAATTTCCAAACAGAAAACAGAAAAATCTGATGTTTCAGCTGTGTCAGGGAAAATGGAAAACTTGTGGCTAGACTGGTGAGAGACCTCCAGGCTCTACACAACTGTGCCAATGGTGGAGGTATAGGATGTGGCTTCCATAACTTGCTTCCAACAGAGCCAGCTGGGTTAGTTTAAGCACCTGTGGAAGGTAGCCTGACCTTAACCCAGCTGTCTGCATCTCATCTAGGTGGAGAAAAAGGCTCCCCCTTGTGAACCCCTCTGCCTGCACAGCTGGCGTGAGGTGGGCATGAGTGGAAAAGGATGAGAAGACTGCTGAGAGCAGTAGGGTTTTCAAGTAGTATGGCTAGATACGGAGATACTTACCTATGGTCTGAGAAACTCAGGAAAAAGGAAGGTAATAGTTTAGAAGGAATCTGAACTGCGAAGTGGATGAGCTGAGGAGAACAAAAATTTTGTGGTTGGTGAGGCCTCTTTATTTGAAGGACAGGTTGAAGAAGAAACAGTCTGCAAAGGACAGGCAGAATTGCTGTATGAATAAGAACATACAGGACCTCTCTGCCATCCTCAGAGGTAGCACTAGGAAATGTAATAAATAATAATAAATAATAGTAATAAATGTAATAGCACTAGGAAATGTAATAAAAAACTGAAGCAGAGGAAAACATATGAATGATTGTACTTTTAGCCAAATCTGCATATTTCTCATGGAGAATAACATGGTAAGTAGGTGGCTTTGGAATTCTGATATTTGTGCATTTATTTCTTCAGTACATGTCCCTGAAGGACTGCCTGATTTGTAAAGGCAAAATGCCCTGTGGTTTAGACATCTGGGAAAAGGTGCCCATAAGCTAGAAGAAGTTTGAGAAGTGTAGCAGGAGGCAAAAGCAAAGAGATGAGTTGTGAGGTTCCCTTTCCGGGAAGGAACGACATGGGAAGTCTGCATCCAGGTAGTAAGACAGGGAAGTCAAAACAGGAGGTGCTGCAGTTAGACCAAAAGAAACATGAAAGCCTGTGGATGTACACAACCACAGTAACCTAGGGAATGTCAGCTGAGATGATCAACTAATGCTTTGATGCATGCCGGTTTTAGGTAAACAGTGCAATAGGCTGGCAATTGAGTAGTATGGCATTGAAGGATTTCTGTCAATTTTCTCAGTAATACTGGAAAGAAAACATTCTTCCTGTTTTGCAAAATTAAAAAAAAAAAAATTCTCCACCAAGGCATCTGCTACACTAAAAACATTCAAAGCTGCTTGCAGGAAGTTCCCACGGAGAACCCAGTGCTAGAGACAGACTGCTGTTTAAGCAGCCCATTTGCAGGTTTTGGGGATGTGGTAGCAGCTTGTGAGTATAAATGTTTGGCTGTTGTCCTGATTTTCAGCTGGGATAGAGCTAATTTTCACAAGCAGCTAGGAGGGGATGCAGCCAGGACAGCTGACCCCAACTAGCCGAATGGTTATCCCATGACATTGTGCCCAGTATATAAAGGGGGCTGGCCGGGGAGCAGGGGTCACTGGGCATCGGGTTTTGGGGCTGTGAGCAAAGTGCGTTGTGTGTCACCCGTGTTGTATATTCTTTTATAAGTATTGTTGTTATTTTCCTCTTCCTTTGGTGTCCTATTAAACTCTCCTTATCCTAACCCATGAGTTTTACCTTTTTTTCTCTGATTCTCCTCTCCATCCTACCGGGGGGACGGGAGGGGTGAGCAAACAGCTGCATGGTGCTCAGCTGCCGGCTGAGGCTAAATCACAACAGCTGTACTCAGGCATCAGAACAGGTATCCATTTATTCAGTGCTGTCCTGACGGTCCTTGGCATGCTTCGTGGCCCATACCTTCATCCCGCAAGGCTGTGGCTGCCGGTATAAAGTGCCTCACTGTGCAGGACTTCTGACTGTTAGGTATTATGTGAAGCTTTACAGATGTTTTCTGTTTCCCATGGCATCATGTGGTAAAGGTGAAGGCTGAACAGAATCACCTGTGAGCTTGGTCTTCCAGCCAGTCAGCAGGTTGTCAGCACTAGGTGATAGGGGAAGATAGGGCTTTTAAGATTAAGTCATAAAGTTTCCCATTCTCCATTGAAAACAAAAGAGATTTTTGAAAATGTAATTGCTTGTGTGGGTGTACTTAGTTTTTTGGGTTTTTTTTGTGGAAAGTAAGTGAAAGCAAAACCCCTGCTAGCCTAATATTAAGACACATAGTGTTTCGGTATGAAAGATTGTCTCCATTTTGCATTGTTTGGTGAAGAGCCTCACCGCATCTCTCTACCATCCCACCTACACACCTAAACCACTGAGTTGATGTTATCTTTAAATTAGCTTCCTCCAACAGCTGTTTTTATCTCTTAAAATTAAACAGCCTGAAAAAGTTCTGCATTTCTGGTTTAATATTGTACTACATTGTCTGTGGAAAAACACACGGTGCCTTCAGAGGAGATGGAAGTAAACCATCCGTCTAACTGTCTGGGCCCGCTGTTCCAGTTATGGTGTAATATTTCCTCCTTGCAGCTGGACTAAGGGTAAATTCCTCTCCTTTCAACTGACACTCACAGCTGCTTCGTAGGCTGCCATGGAGATGTATTTTTGCCATGTGAGGTATTTGCTACTGTGCAGAAATTCATGTTTGCTTTATAATAGCAGGTTTCAACTGTGAGTTCCTAGGATCAAAGCTAAATATAAAAGCACTTCTATGCTCATATGTGAATAGAGAAGATTTTTTAGTGAGGTTGAACTATTTATTAATCTATGCTGAGGAACTGATTTGGAAGAAGATGGATTCTTTTTCCAAATGCACTTAAATCCAATGAAAGGGTATGAATTGTAAATATTTTTTATAATACAAAATATGAAGGATTTTTCATTTTCTTGTTTGGAGTATCCATGAAATTGCAGGACATGATACTAAGACTGTTCCAGTCAGTCAGGGTCCAAATTGCAGCTATAGTGTCATCCCATGATCCAGGATGAAGCCTACTCCGGTGTTAAGAGTACAAGTTTATGACAGTTTAGAATTAGTATTTCCAAACCAAAGTAGGATAATGTAATGGTCTAGGGTAGTCCTGATATTAAGTATGGAAAATATGCCTATTTACAGTTGTGCTCAGTAAAATTGGGAGTCTAAGTTCCAAAGTTCCATAAATGCACAGAACTCGAATTTCTTTATAAAAAGCTTTATTATAGTTTCATTAAAAATCATTAAGGGACTGCGTACCATTTGTTTTAGTGATACTGCTTTCAGCATTAAAGTCCACCATTGCCAATATTTAACTTATAGATAAATAAATTATCTTGCCAAAACAGTAGTAGAAGGAAACACAAACCAAAATAAAACAACAAATCTTTTTTTACAGCTGTCAGTGTTGATAATAGAATGGAGTGGAAGAGGAATTGGCAGGAGAATTCTCAAATAACACACTTAAAATTATACTAGTGCATTATTTTACCTTATTACTATTCTCAATTTTTTATACGTTAGTGATAAGTTCCCTGTAAGCAATTAAATGTGTCTTGAATCTGCTGAAATATGTAAGATTAAATAAAAAAACTTTGACTGTCCCCAAACAACTTTTACTCACTATAAGAAATAATAGAGGAGAGGTTAATTAAGTGTTGGAATCCTGTTACCAGTGACCACTCTGGCTTCAGTTCTGCAGAATGTTGTTGTGATCACTTTCTAGTATTAACCGCACGTGACTTAATTAGATGTTCTCCTCTGATTGCAGATCGTTTTAAACTTCACTACCATGGACCTTTACAAGAGCAGTCTCTGTTGGTACGACTATATTGAAGTAAGAGATGGCTACTGGAGAAAATCACCTCTGCTTGGTATGCAACTGTTGAATGCTGCACTGTCCGTAGTTAGAATACTCTTTGAATTCAGTGGACTTGCTTGCTGTTGAACCCACAACAAACCTCTTGGTTTTTAGGTGTCTAGAATATACGAGAACTTGGGAATGGGGAAAAAACCCCTCTAAATGGCCTCAAATAAGTCATTTATTTGACTTCAAGCTTCAAGCCTTCCTTTCATTGCAGCTAGCTGTTATTCAGCTTCATGTGTGGAAAGATGAAAACTACATACTGTGCAACTTTTTGCTTTGTTTATGGGTATTGAAATACAAAGTTGCCATAGTTTTGTTCACAGAAGTGGGGAAATAGTATACAGACAAATCTATAGAGTGTGTGATGTAAAATCCCTAGAGCATGTGATGAGCACATGCACTGTGGTTGAGAGCACCCGCTGTAAAGTTGCACTTATGAGCTCTGTTCCCATACTTTTTAAATTATGAATAGAACATTACTTCTATTTCTTCTTTGCATGTCCTTCCCTGCTCTTGCAGAGAAAAGACATGCAAAGCAATAATGAATTAATTCTTAGAGTTGCAACTAATATGCAGGAAGCTGCAGCCATCCTTTTCTTAATTCAGAGGGTTGGTGGGGAGATCTCACAGCCCATAATGCCACTGCCCAATCCAGAGGCTTGGTTTGGCATCCCATGATCTTCTGTGGTTGAAACTGGGGATTCCAGAGCATAGGAAACATGAAGGTCCCCAACTTCTTGGGTCAGTTTTGTTGGTTTTAGAATGAAAAATCAAACTATTTGTTAGCATTCTAACAGTAACAATTTAAAAACAGCAAAAAAAGAAAGAAAAGGAAGCAGACGCAGAGGACAACTTTCTAACAGTAGTGACTATTTTCTTGGCCTTAAAAAGAAAAGAAAGAAAAAACAGTTAAGATCAGACAGTAATTACATTTTTCTCCTGTTTGTTTCTCTGTCACCTAGACAAACAGAAATTTCACCTACCTAGGCTGAATTTAAGACTATAATATAGTCTCGGGTCATTTGGATGTTAGATTTGAAATCTCTTTGGTCCCTAGACACAATGAGTGGTGTTATTGTGCCCTAGATTACGTTCTTCTCTTAAGATTAGTACTCACTTTCCCCTTCCAAAATGCCTGGCTTTGAATATATAGAAACAATCTATAAAAATAAATTTTCTACTTAATTCCCTTAAGGTTTTATACTTAGATTTGTGCCTGACTGCAATGAAAAGAAGTACTGAAAGCTTTATAATAAAATCTTTGTGTATTAGGTCCTGATCTGCAGAAACACGTGTGCTTAACCATAAGCGTGTGAATAGTTCCACTGAGTTGGTTTTGCTACTCCTGTTTATGATGTTAAACACTTGTATAAATGTTTGCAGCGTTTGTCTTCAGAGGCGGCAGAAAATGCAGTTACTGGTTGCATGTTTTTAGGCAGGTTTTGTGGTGACAAACTGCCAGAAGTCCTCGCATCCTCCGACAGCAGGATGTGGATCGAGTTTCGCAGCAGCAGCAACTGGGTTGGGAAAGGTTTTGCAGCAATTTACGAAGGTAAGCCTCTTACAGCATTAAAAATTACTTGATTATGGAGGAAAAATATTAATATTTAATATAAATATTGGATACGTAATAAAAAAGTCAGAAATAACCTAATAGGAAATCAGTGTATTATTACTAAAAGAGACAGCAGGTGTTAACTTACTAGACAGGACATTTTGAAACTCTTCCTGTGATCGGATTTCAGATGACCTCTTTTTCAGGGACACCACTGATAATATTCATAAGCATTTTTTACCAGTCGTTTAATTAACTAAATGTGCATATTCTTGTGCTTAGTGTCTGGAAAGATTTCTTTGAGTACTTTCTGTTTATTCTTCAGAAGAATCTGACTTAAGTTTTCCATATGCTCTGGGATTACTTAATAGAGACACTCCCACACACTGAGTATATTTTACAAGTCAACGTTCACCTGTTCAAAATACAGCCTGTTTTCCTGAATAGTGAATCTATGGTAGTAAACTGTATCATTTAACCGGTCTTCACAGATCTTAACATTATTATGAAAAAGTGCGTTTACCTTTCATGAAAATATTTGTTATTTATATTAGCTGTTTCTTCAAATTCAGTGTAAGCTTGAAGTGATAATCCTTAGGTTAAAATGCATAGATCATTATACAATATGAGGTTTCTCTCTCAAATGTCGTCTTCTAAAGGTTAGCAAATATTAATGAAGGATGTTTATTAAATGTATTTCAAAGGTGAACAGAAAGTAAAATCTAATTATTCTGACCTTTTAAAGATATTCTGTAAAATGTATAGGTTCAGATTACCTGTGATTCCAAAATCTTTCTGAACACTCACATATTTAGAGCTATTAGATATGCTGAATTGTATTCCCTAATGGAAATACGTATAGTGGTTTAAATGGGCTGTACTTTCAATAATTTGTCCTTGGTAGACTTTTTAAGTCTTCTCCAGCATGGTCTTATCATTATTTTTAAAAAGGAGTGCATAAAAATACCAGTTTGGGCATGGGGAATGGAAAATGTCATTATTGACAATAGGAATTTTATGCTTTTATCAGCTATCTGTGGAGGTGAAATCCACAAAAACGAAGGCCAGATCCAGTCTCCCAATTATCCCGATGACTACAGACCAATGAAGGAATGTGTGTGGAAAATAACAGTGTCAGAAAACTACAATGTAGGATTAACCTTTCAAGCATTTGAGGTAAAGCCTTTTAACTAATCTCAGAAAAGCATCTAGTGGATAAGTGACAGAGACATTTAAGAGTATCCTCATTAACCTGTGAATAAATTTAAGAATGCTCTATCAGAAATAAACTCCAGAATCCAATACTGCTCTCCATGCAACCTTCGTTTTTGCACAAATTTTCAAGATCAAAGGTTTTTCATGTTTTCTATGCCATTTGAATTGGAATGGTTAGTACTGAAAGTAGTCGCAGTTTAGCAAACACATAATCCAGTTCAGTAAGGCTGCTTTAATATTCTGTTAAATAATAGGGATTTTTTATCTTTGCTAAATCTTATTGTTAAAAAGGAATGTGTGCGTGGAAAGAAATCACTGTGGTTTTCGGCTTCTGTTTTGAGAAGAAAGAAAAAACCCAACCCTACTTAAATTCAGTTTACAAACCTGTATTTAGAGAGGGAAGAAAAAAGCCACAGTGAGTCATACTTGCATGTCTTTAGTGTACATCTCTCTGTGTATAACGTTGCTAAACAGTGGTAAGCTATTGTATAACAAAGACAACTAATATTTCATATATCTTTTTTGTACATACATAAGACACTGGTTTGAAGTTTGTAGATAAATTTAGGAACATACTTTGAGTTCACTTGTTTTACTTGAATATGCCTCAGCAGTAATGACATGAAGAACACTTTTTAAAAAAAAAATATAATATTTTGGCTTTATGGTGCACATAGATATAAACACAGGTATCATAAATATAGATATAATTTCCAACCTGTAATTTTGTTTTACAGACAGAATTCAGGAGTATGGCACATTTTTTGATATGATTGATGAAAGGTCTGAGCATGAGATAACAAGGGTTTGGGATTTTATCAGCAATTACAAACATAAACAATGAAACTTTAATAATTTTACAGATTCTACCTCATTTTCCCATTTTCATATCCTCAGTTAATATCAGGTCTAGTGCTGACAAGATCAGCTCTCCCTGCCCAAAGAGTTTTCCAAATGCCATTCATACTCTGCATGCCCTGGGTCAAGGTTACTTAACATAGTATGTCAGTCTCTCTTTTTAGGCGCTGTTGGAAATGAACAAAGTTTTCAGTTACTTTATATAATTTACTAACTAGATATGGACCTTTTCTAATGTGCCATTGGTGCTCCGTATTTTTTAGTGTGATCCCAAGCGAAAAGGCTCTATGCTTAGCATAAGAGACTCCACGTAGATGCTCACTGTTGGTCTACGTGCATGGTACACTATCGCTTGAACTGATCAGTATCACTTCTGGGAGAATCAAACTTGCATCTCTTCTTACCATTCAGGACCTTTTTCTAATCACCAAATTATGGACTATTTGTGAGTGTGAAGATGGCATGTTCATGCTTCACCTTATAGAAAATAATTAGAAGCACAAGACCAGCAAATGAGAACATCATTTATTAGGCTAGTGGTTAAGATTGTAAGAAGAAATGTCCGTTTTTTCCTCCAAACTATTTAGTATTATGGCACTCACCTCTAGAGGTGAAACATGTGGGCTGACACCTCGTAAGAAGAAAAAGGAAATTGAGCAGAAGTACAGTTTGAGTGGTGGTCTCAAGTTAAAGGGAGTTAGTGCCTCTGCTAGATGTGTTTTGAAAGAAAAAAAAGTAAAAATCTCTAACAGTAGGGACTTGAACGGCACACACTTTTCCAAGGAGAGTCTGAGCTGTGATTCCAGAGTGGCAAGATGCCCTTGAGCACCAAATGAGGTGCCCTAGAAAGGCACAAGACTTCTGTTATATCTCTCTTTGCGTTGTTTCCTACTGGCTCGTCCACAGAGCTCCCTGCTGAGAGGGAGAGTTGCTTTGGAAACTGCTCTGAAGTGCCCTGCCTAGACATTCATCATTGGGTCTGATTTCCATTTCAGGTCCAAGTGCCTGAACGTAGGTGTTCTGCTTTTTTGGTACTGAGTCCCTCTCTGGACTGAATCCTTGGTGCACTGCCCAGTAAAACAAAAAGTTGCTTAAAAATCACAGTTGTTCATGCCAGCTGAGATCAAAAAAAGTAAATGTCAGGCCAAAGAGTTATTGCAGCGTGTTTGTGAGAAAATTACTTCTCTGTCCTTTGAAAGGTACAGTTAAGTAAGAGGAATTCTCATTATCCATATGTAATGCTAGAAAAAATAACTGTATAAATAACCTTCACTCTGAAATGAAAGCAAATGGGAAGCTGAGAATTTCAAACTGTATCAATGAGTCATCTTGTTTTGCCTGCTGTGGGCAACGCATTTTCCACTGAGTGTGGGATTGCCCTGTCTTATTTGGCTGCCTGATGGGGAGCTACACTTTCCAGTATCTAGATGACAGCAGAGATGTTGGGACTCGTGACTCCATCTTTTTCCTTCATTATTGTAGTCACCTTCTTTTTATTATTCTTTGAAAATTAGCAGAATTTTTGTTGGTGTGCGGTCTCACCAGCTAAGGCAATCCAGAGGGTTTGTGGAGCTGAGCCATATTAATCTTGCTCGTTTGAGTGGCCCTGTTAATCTTTTTGCAGATAGTGTTAATTTAAACTCTTTTTATATAAATCAGGGAATAAAATGTATCTGCTCTTCTGATTCCACTACACATATATCCCACTTTTTATGATTAAAGTCTATGACCTGAGTCAGATATGTTTACCTGGAATTTGATTCTATCAAATTGTACTGGAATTTGACTCTATCAACAAATAAATTCACAATGACAAAAAGTAATTGGAAGACTTCTCTTGAAATATAATTGCTCCCAGATTTGCTTTTCAAATCCTCGTCTCTTCTTTTTTTTTTCTTCTCTCTTTTTCTTTGCTTTTTTTAAAAAAAAAATATATATATATTTCTTTTTTTTTTTTCTGTTGGAGGACTACTACAGAACAAAGGTAGCCTGGAATTTTTAACCAAACATATTCTAGTCTAAAGTCATTGTTTTCTTCAAAACTGAAACTATGCACAGGAATTTTCTTTTCTTTTGAGAATGGATGTTGAGAAAGTCTCTGGGTTTCCATTTCACCAGGAGATTTCTTAGTGTTTTCCTATGCTTATGTGCCTGAGCAATTTTTCTGGCATTTTCTCAACTTAGTTCTCTAATGCCATTCAAATTCTGGGTGTCTTCCAAGGCCTTCAGGAGCCAATGGTGTCTTTCGTTCTCCTATAAGCAATGAATTTTTCTGGAAAACCTGTTTCTTTATGCTTTTTTGCATTTGCTAACATTTTGCATATTTCTTCTCATCCACGTGTAATATCGATCTTGTGAAATTTTAATGCTGCAGTAAATACGGTTTACAGGATCAGTCCAGTTACAACTAAAATCACTAGGAGTCCTTTCATTAACTTGAGGAGATTTCCTATCCTTGTAGTAGGAAGAGTAAGAGACTATTGCAAGTGTAATAGGAGTAGGGAAGTGATTGTGCCCCTGTACTCGGCGCTGGTGAGGCTGCACCTTGAATACTGTGTTCAGTTTTGGGCCCCTCACTACAAGAAAGAAGTTGCGCTGCTGGAACATGTCCAGAGGAGAGCAACAAAGCTGGTGAGGGGTCTGGAGCACAAGTCTTACGAGGAGCGTCTGAGGGAACTGGGGTTGTTTAGTCTGGAGAAGAGGAGGCTGAGGGGAGACCTTATCGCCCTCTACAACTACCTGAAAGGAGGTTGTAGTGAGGTGGGGGTCGGCCTCTTCTCCCTGGTAACAAGCGATAGGACCAGGGGCAATGGTCTAAAGTTGCGCCAGGGCAGGTTTAGGTTAGACATTAGGAAAAACTTCTTCACAGAAAGGGTTGTCAGGCTCTGGAATGGGCTGCCCAGGGAGGTGGTTGAGTCCCCGTCCCTGGAGGTATTTAAAAGAAGGATAGATGAGGTACTTGAGGACATGGTTTAGTGGTGGGATGGCAAGGTTAGGTTAGCGGTTGGACTTGATGATCTTAAAGGTCTTTTCCAACCTAAATGACTCTATGATTCTATGATATTCCCAGATGAAAGTACCATGACATCTTAAAACCTGAGGTACAGATAAGGAGAGCACATTTTGTACTAGTTCTTTTTCATTAGTTACCCAAGTGCCTTAATACCAGTTATCATTTCTCAAAAATCCAATACTTATCTGTTAGTTTATATATAGGTTTAATGATTTAGTCCCTTAATATAACAATATTGATAATAATAATAGCATCACTTGCAGTAGTAGTACACTAAAAATAAATGAACATGGTAGAATGGCCACCTTTTGAATTGTTTTATTGAAAATCAATAGCACTTTGTAATTTGGTTGGTTTTATTGTCTTAAGAAGTTTAGCAACTTGCTGCTATACAAAATATATTTTTAGCTGTTGTCTTCTGCCAAAAATAGTGTGATTCTCAGAAAAGAAACTAACAATTCACCTCGGTGGGAATTTGCTGTGTGTAACTCTGAGTTGGACTTGGCCTGTGAAAAATCAAATTTTCCACATTGCCCCATAGAACATGGAAAACACGGAAACATGGAAAAAGACAGTTGTTAATTAAAAGCCTTGAGTAGTGAAATGACTGCAGACATCTGTGGGGAAAATACACACTTCTTTTCATTGATGTTAGTGGGCTTTGGACCAGTCACTTCTTTCTTTACTGAGATAACAAAGCAGATTCTGTTTCAAATTGGAATATGATGTCATGTGTTTAAAATTTATTATTTAGATTAATAAAAATTTGGAATTGGTATTACAGTGTGAAAAACTTACCAGTGCTCAGGTAGACATGTGCCTGACCGCGTTAGTTGCAAACATACAATTGCCATTGAAGTCAGCAACGGGTGATTGAATCCCAGATCTTCTTGACTTTTCTCACTCATTTCCCAAACTCTGGCCCAAAGCACTTCCTGAGCAAACAGCTAAGAAGTCAGAGTAAATGGCAACACGGATTGTGCCAGAGAAGTGAATAGGAGAAAATAATGTATGTAAATGCTTGAAGAATTAGACAGTTGGAAAGAGGACAGACAAATTTGGTGTCTAAGTGCCATATTTTGATACCATTAAAAGGAAATAAAATCAAACAGCCTCTTCCCCCAATTTTTCCCTCTTACATAAAAGAAGCAGAAATCCTAATGTGCTAAAGGAAAGCTCCTTAGTCTGTGGTGGTTACTGAGCTTAGCGTTGATCATAATGCACAATTAGAGCAAAGTATCAGCAGACACTTGTACTAACTGTGGCTTACATGCAAAAAAATACTCCGTCCAGAGATAAAATGTGGATTTTTCTGGGTTTGGTTTGGATGACTTTGTCATTTTAACAGAATTTGGATGGGCTGAATTAAATTGGAGGCTTTTCCAACCCATTGTCCCTGCCTGCCTGCCTCCCCAAAACCTATCTTACGATTCAGTCACTTTAGTTAAACAATAGTTTTCTTAGAGGATTTATTTTTGAATGCTTGGATTTAGTTAATTCTTTTAGAGCTGAGATGCTATATTACTTGAGTAACATGGAGTAATCCTGCAGTAAAATGACCCAGATCAAGAGGGTTTTTAATTCTGTTGGGAAAGACACTCTCTCAGTAAAGCCAGTGTTGTGGTTTAACCCCAGCCGGCAGCTCAGCCCCACGCAGCCGCTCGCTCGCTCCCCCCACAGCAGGATGGGGAGAGAATCAGAAGAGTAAAAGTGAGAAAACTCATGGGCTGAGATAAAGACAGGTAAATAATAGGTAAAATTATAGGTAAATAATAGGTAAAGCAAAAGTCGCATGCACAAGCAAAGCAAATCAAGGAATTCATTCCCCACTTCCCATGGGCAGGCAGGTGTTCAGCCATCTCTAGGACAGCAGGGCTCCATCATGCATAACGATGACTTTGGAAGACACATGCCATCGCTCGAAATGACCCCCTCTTCTTCCTTCTTTCTCCAGCTTTATATGCTGAGCATGACATCATATGTTATGGAATCTCCCTTTGGTCAGTTGGGATCAGCTGTCCCGGCTGTGTCCCCTCCCAACTCCTCGTGCACCCCCAGCCCCCTCGCTGGTGGGGTGAGAAGCAGAAAAGCCCTTGGCTCTGTGTCAGCACTGCTCAGCAGTAACGAAAACATCCCTGTGTTATCAACACTGTTTTCAGCACAAATCCAAAACATAGCCCCATGCTAGCTACTATGAAGAAAATTAACTCTATCCCAGCCAAACCCAGCACAGACAGGAATCATAAATTATCTAGGCTCTGGATAGGATCATATTTGTACTGCTGTTGCTTTCTACTTTGGTGCAATTCCCACTCTGTCTGAATGCAAACACTATTATGTAAAGAGCTCAAGACTTGCTACAAAAGTAGAAATACCCACATGTCCACTCACATGCTAACCTATGTTTGGATGTCATCTGGCAGGATGGTTGAGCGAGAGGCATATTTTCAGTTTTTCTGGTTTCAGTAGCTTTCTCCATCAGGATGGCAAAGATTTACTCATTGACCCAGAAAGCCAAAAGACGACACCTGAAATAAAGAATTGTGCATCAGAAACCAGACACATCAGCTCCAAAAAAAAAAAAGATGATATTTTTTGTCATCTGTTCTGTTGGATACTTAAGAGCTGATAATTTCAGAAGTGTATTTGGATCTAATTCTACAGATGCCCCAAACTCTTAATACACTGTAATTTTTTACAGTTACCCAGCAACATCAATGGGTAGTGACAAATGCAAAATTTTACACTATATTGAAGATAAAGGAAGAAAGTAAAGTATTGATCATCACTTGAAATAGCATAGGTTGATAATGTCTAAAAATCTTATACATATCAATCAAAATTGAGCTTTTTAATATTTCAAAACAAATTAATATTTCTGACCTGGTTAGTTGTTGAACCATTAATCTTGTGTACTTGAGCATACATGAGAAAAGAGGACTTGAACTGAGAGTAGGAATTCAATGGCACAACATTAGGAAGCTTAGAGGTGAGTGTGTCTTTTTTTAGTTACTCTTTTCTAGTTAGACTGTTGTGTCCTGTGTAACAATCTCAAAATTATTTCTTCTTGTAGAAAACAAGTATAGTTAAAAACAGTCCAGTGATGCTTGTTCTTTTCCTCATCTTCCTGGTGCTTGAACCCTAAACAGAGAACCCTAACCTTAACTTTGAAAAATTTCCATTCTGCTTATTAGCTGATTGATATTTGATATTTATAGTCAAGTTCAAATAGGTCACTTTAAAAATATTTTTTTACAGATTGAAAGACATGATAACTGTGCATATGACTACTTGGAAATTCGAGATGGAACAAATGAAAACAGTCCTTTAATTGGTCACTTTTGTGGCTACGACAAGCCAGAAGACATTAGATCTACCTCTAATACCCTGTGGATGAAGTTTGTTTCTGATGGAACCGTTAACAAAGCAGGGTTTGCAGCTAACTTTTTTAAAGGTAAATGTTAATGCATATTTTGGGAGCTGTGAACTGCTTATCACTTGGTTTTGTACTAGACAAAATATGATAGGATATGAAAAATTTGTCAACTTATTTTTTCTCAAATCAGTTCTCTACTCTCTCCAGAACATTTTTTACCTGGGCATGCAATTTTATCAAATCAAAACAGTTGAAGTATTTTTGTCTTCTTGTAAAATATGTCCAAAGAGTGAACAAACATATTCAGTGCAGCTTCTTCCTCTCTTCAGGTTCAAATAATCAGCTTAGTTTTGAAACATCCTTGAAACACATTTTATCTTGTAAAAAAATGGGAGGTTTGCATGTATTGTGTTATCAAATATAAAGTTAAATAGTATAATCACAATAGAGACAACTTGGTCTTTTGTGTTAAGTTTTTTTTTATTTTGTCTAGATATTGTGGTTTTTCTAATGCTGTTGCTGCATTAGGCAGCTTTATCAAGTTATTACTTTCTGTGAGCAAGAAAAAAAAAGATACAACTGAGAAATCATACAGTGATCAAGGGCCTCACAGTCTTCCTCCAGTTTTGGGCTGGGTGGGTGCCTCATACAATTGCAGCTATACCTGCAGCAGTTGGTGCATGGGGAGTGCATAATTCCTACCCTGTGCTGCTCACAGCGGAGTGAAAGCCACTAGCAGTGGGGTGGCCATGGTGACACCCGAAGTACAGGACACCCCACCAGGAGAACCTTTTAGCTCTTTTGAAAAGCCATAAGCTGGGGCATTTCTTACCCTAGCTGTTAGTTTTCACTGTAGACAATTATAACCTTGAAGGCTGCAGACACGAGAGTGGGAGCTCTGTTTTATTCTGCAGAAATTACTTGTCCTGGTGTAAGAAAACAATATTTCAACATCTGAGGAATATGTTAACAATGAATCTCATGGGTATACTTTAGAACTAGTAGAGATAATACATTATTCCTTTCCCTCCCCCATCCTTGATGCATCTTGTTCCCTTTAATATCAGTAGAATGAAAACCTGGGATTTGAGGATTCTGTTAATCTGTTTTTGAGTATGAATTCGGGATAATGCACAAATTGATTCTGTGGGAGATAAAGTGCCCTTCAAGTGACCCTGCTGTGGATTTTCAATCTTTCTTTCAATACTTTATACAACCTTTAGATTACAGCTGCCTGAATTATTGTATGCTGCCCACAAAGTGCTTATAAATTAGGTCTGCAGCTGTCAGTAGGTATTGTTGTAAAAATACCCACCCAAACCCCACAAAGGACAAATTCTTATTTTCTCCATTGCAGGTCTCCTTAGCATTTGAAAATGCTCTAGTCAGCAACCACAGTGTGTTATGTAGTGCACCTTATAATGGCACGCATATGGCTTTCTGGGTTAATATTGATCCAGCAATTACAGCTGGGGATGGTAATTATTTAACACATTTTTGCATTCTTCCCTGTCTTGGCAGAGGAAGATGAATGTGCCAAACCTGACAATGGTGGCTGTGAGCAGCGCTGTGTAAATACTCTGGGCAGTTACCAGTGCGCCTGTGATCCTGGCTACGAACTTGGTCCTGACAAAAAGAGTTGTGAAGGTACCGTGCGTTGCTGTGGTGTGGGCTCTTAAAGCTGACAGAGTGCCATCGCTGGAATGAAACGCCACGCCTTTCGTAGGCTCTGTCCTAACAGTGCGAGATCTGTGGAACCCAGCCTGGAAAACCAGTGCTCTGTTTTAAGCAGTGGTGCTGGGGTGACGTCTGCCCACAGCAGTCATCTTCATCCGGTGTCTGTCGCTAATTTAGCTTTACAGGTTTTGCTGTTTGTCGATTGGAAATGATGCAAAGTAGAACTTCGTACCTTCTCAAACCACTTACATTATTCAAACTCATTAAAGCAAAGTACTTAAGGAGACAATTGTCAGCAGAGCAATGTGCCACTGTCTGAGAATCAGAATATCTAATGATCCCTGTGACCACCTCAGACTGGGGTGTGACTGGGAAGTGGCTGGTTTGAAGAGCAGGATCCTTTATTCTCAAAGCTCAGAGAAATCCTCCCCACCCCCAGTCAGATTGTGGGCTTTTCTTGCTGGAGACAACTTCTATGTTTCAGGATGAGCAAAGCGTATTCAAATAGTCATTTGGAGAAATAGAATAAATGGAAGTCTGCGTAAACATAGGATTAGACTGAGATAAGCTTTTGCATTCTATAGATTTCATATCAAAGGAAAGAAGCAAAAGCTCTTGATTATTACACACCAATTATTGTTTGATTTTTATTCATAAACACCAGTAAATTTAGGCATAGCACAAATTATTCTTATCTCAATTCATCTGTTTGTTTGAGTAGTGAATGGAGTTTGAAAATTGGAGTGCTCAGTGTTATGGTTTTCTTCAGATGTGATTCACTGGTCTCTCTATTTTATTTTTTATTTTTTTCTAATTCCCTGGCTTTAATTCATGATTTGTCACAATTTGGGGTAGTTTTGCCTACTTTCTTTGCAGTTTTTCTTCTTTTGCTTTTGGATCTGTAGGGTTGGGTTTTTTGCTTGTTTGTTTTGTGTGTGTGTGAGGTGGTGAATAGTCATGGACTGCAGGCATGTTAGACTACAGCTCTCATCAAGCCAATTGTTTTTTTGGTTGAGGGTTGGTTTGTTTGTTTTCCCCTCAACTTTAACAGCGAGCACATTTGAGAAAAAATTTATTTCAAAAAGCCTATTGTATTAAGGTGTCTGCATACTAGGCAGTATGCAGAAAATAAGGTTAATGTAATGGGGGGGCCATGAAGACAGGTTTGATCTCTGGGCCTTTGATCATCAGCCCAAATTTATGTAAGGAATTTGTTTTAGTCTGCCTGCTGATCTGAGTCAGAATATTAGGGAAGATTACTAGTCTTTCAGAAAGCTCTTCCTTCTGCCTCCAAAAAATAGAGAAGGAATACCTCCCTGGCACTCGAACAGAAAAGCAACTCTGGCAAAAAGAGGAGTCGTTCAAAGTAGTGCAGTGCAGCGTGAAGTCCCTGCGCTGTCCCTAAAAGTGTAAATGCGTTTGTTCCATGCAAGGTAGCACTTGCTGTATGTAGATACTACTTAGAGGATCTGCTGAATTAAAATCCCTGTGTAGTCACAGTGAGCATCACACCCTAGTTATAGTTTGGGAATTTGAGGGGGGACCTAGCTGTATTAATTCACACATGATGCCAAAGTAGAAGCCTCTAACTCAGAAACTCTGCCTAGTGCTTCACGGCAGTGTCGACATGCACAGAAAATTGCTTCGTGCTGGTCTCATCCAAATCTGCCTGCTGGCAGCATGTTAGAAGGCTTTACGAGTTTTTTCAGTATTTCCATGTTTCCCACTGTTTCCTCAAGGAACAATGGAGTAATGGTGAGAAGCAGAAACTGAAAACTAGTAGTCACTGGTCACCCTGACCCAGACTGGATCATTTGGGGTACAACTTGGATCATCTGAGTGTGGTGTCTAAACCTGTGCCCAGTTTTACACACTGAGGTGTGACCAAGGGTCTTAGTCCCTCCACCTCAGTCAGCTTACATGTATACCAAGAAGTCATCTGCATGGAAAGCCAGGTGCCAGGAGGAAGATGTATGTGTCTGGGTTGGCCGAGTGTGCCCTGACAGAAACTGGAGAGTTGTCCCAGGTGTGTGAGATGAGGTGGATGTAGTGTGTGAGCCCATCAGCTAGGCAGGAAAAAGCAAGTTTTAAAGCATTCAGCATTAGCACAGAGCAGTTGGAAGAAGGTGGAGCTTCCCCCCACCAGCTCATTAGAAAGAGATTTGTGGATGATTTCCAGTGCTGTCACAGTACTGGAATGGTATCAGTGGAGCAGAGTGTGATAGAGAACTCCTGCAAATCCCATTACTTTTTTTCTTTTTTTTTTTTTTTTTTTAAATTTCCCACAGATGGAAAAGATTAATGTGTTTATCCTTTGCTATCTGAACTGCATTCACAAACATAGTACAGTATTGTTCTGTCGTATTAACATGACCATTATTTCCAAATATATGTCAGATAGGTATTTTCTCTATTACTTGAACATCCATACTTCGGCTAAAGTAATTGTGCCTGGAGAGTACGTGACTGCTATCCCAAAGAAATGACCCTACCTAGTAGGTTATGGGAGGCATATGCAGCTATATGAGCTGAGACAGGTAGGGCTGATTCTGGATCAATAATCAAGAAGAGAAGCTGGGGAAATGTGAAGCGCATCTTAAGTAGTCCGTTTGTCAGAAGAGGGGTGGTCAAGGTCCTGGGGAGGGCAGTGAGGTCAGAGGACATGCATGGGAAAGGCTGCAAGAGAATAACCAGAGTCTCTGGAGGGAAGGGAAAAGAATGAATATGATAACGCCTTGTGTAGTCCTGAAACTTATCTCTGTCCGCAAACCTGCAAGCTGTTCAAGATAGGGGCTGTCTCTTTCTCTTTGTTTGCACCAACCATGATAAAACAAGATTCTGATTAGTCTGTGTGGGCATTACCGCGGTATAAGTAATAAAAGGACTGAATCTTCTCAGTGTGCTTCTGTTTATAGTAAAACATGGTTTCAGTCAAGAAACGTTGCTCTCCCTTTTAATTTTACAGCTGCTTGCGGAGGACTCCTGACAAAGCTAAATGGGACTATAACCACACCAGGGTGGCCCAAAGAGTATCCTCCAAACAAAAACTGTGTGTGGCAGGTGGTTGCCCCGACGCAATACCGAATTTCAATGAAGTTTGAGTTTTTTGAGTTAGAAGGGAATGAAGTAAGTACCGTGAACAAAGAGCTGCACAATCTGTGACACGCTAAACAGCTTCACAAGCGTTCAAAAATAGATATTGTCTTATAAAACCCTTGCTGACTGTTCATATGCTGACAATAACCATAGATATTCTTGTTTTCGTTTTGGGACTGTTTCTGGATTCTTTCAAAACAAACATGGAGAGAATAGCTCTCTTTTACATATCATCTAACTGTATACGTATTACAAGAAATTTAAAAGAAGTGTTCTCTGCTGAGTCTCAGCTGACTTTTTTTTTATCAACAAAGTAAAACAGAGCTAATGGCTGAGGCATATTGGAAAGAATTCAAGAGAAGAAAATCTGGAGAAACCAAATCATCTTTACAGACTATGACTACAAAGAATACACATAAGCTCTGGTTAGTGATGGAGTGAGGCAGCATTTAAACCACTTACAAGTATCTCAATGGGGGGATTTTTTTAAAAGGAGCAGTACCCAAAATAAGGCAGAATAGAACATCAACCATGTCTGAGCTGGGCAGCCCCTGGAGGCAATGGGGGGTCTTGTCCCCAGGTAGGGGAGAGGAGCAGGGCAGAGCCCTCCATGTGGTAAGGGCTGCTCCCTAAAGCTTCAAAGTGGTGAGGGTTGCAGTGTTTTGGGGAGCAAATCAGTAAAATGTGGGTTTCAACGTCAACTTTTCAGCCTTTGTTCTGCTCTGTCATACTGTTGAGTTCCCCTGCCATGCTCTATCCATCGAGTTTGTCTGGATATTCTTCACATGGTGCTAAGAACCCAAATTCCATGACATTATTTCTGACTAAATAAATTTGTAGGAGCATATTTGATATGAGGATGGGCCATGTTTTGGACATGAGATCTGAGGTGGCAAAAGCTGGAGTTTAGTTTATAACTAAGAAACAACCCAGCCATGGTTTCTCCAAAATATCTCAAATTTATTTGCAGAGGCAACAATGTGAGATTTTTATTTTTAAATAAATTGGGGTGGGTTCTAAAGACCATGAAATTCCAACTTTTAATGATTTATATCTTACACTCATGTCCCACTATCTTTATTACAAGAACTGCAAAAGGTGTAAGAAAAACTTAGAAATCCCAAAGAATTAAAATTTAATTGCCATTTGAACAAAAATGAAAACATAAACATTTTTCCTGCACTTTCTTGGTACTTAAGGCAGATTTGCAAGGAAGATACTTGGGGTATAATGAAGTTAAATCAGTTTTCTAAAGTCATACAAAACACACAACTTAATATGAAAAATGTATGCATAATGTTTTTTAACATTTAGAACTTTGGTTTGGTCCTCTCGTGTGCTACTAAATCTCAACTTTATATTATTAAATAGTAATACTAAGAATGATACCTGTGAAAATCAGGAGAAATATATAATATCTGGAACATTCTAATATACTGTCTGAGTGCAGACAACATTTTTTTTAATAGAAGTTCCATTTAGGACCAAGCTGGGATTTATTGACATTGTGATATATATATATGAAAATCATATGCATTAACATGAATTTATCTTACAATTAATATAAACCAGCATGTGGCAGTAACTCGAGTTTTATAAATCTTTGTGTTCTGTATATTGTATAAAAGTAGTTTCAACTGAATTAGTCACTTTCCAACTCTGCACCATCTGAAAATTGTTCCAGTAACAATGAAAATTTAATCTATGTCTAGAATGTTTCATATTCAATAAAATTGGAAATGTTGACAATCATTTAATATTTCATAGGGAGAGAGAGCAAAACAGGCCAAAACATCCTTTTCTATAGTTCTCCTCCAGCACCCCTGACATTTCTTTTTTGACTAGAAATTGTGATTTATCAAATACAATTTGGATTTAATGGACAATTTAAGCTCTGTATGTATCCTCCTGGCCACTGTTTTCTCTTAAGCTATTAATTGCAGACAACTGGGACATTTCTGATTAAATGAGTGATAGTCGAGCCTAAGAAGCTTAGAAGTTTTTGGGTGGAAGGCTTTAGGTTGACCAAGGGATTATGAATTGAAAGTATTATCATGAGTAGGCCTTGCATAAGGCTTTTTTATTACATTATATTATTTTATTTTTAACCTTTTAATGAAAATGACATGCATCAGCCCTCCAAATTGTAGCTATGCTACTGTTAAAGAAAAATGTATAGTTTTGATAGTGCAGATTTATGTATTTGGGAATAAAATAATGTCTTTAATACATTATGGTAGAAACCTATCTTGTAAGTTTCTAAGTGAAAATTAATATTTTAAAAAAATCTATGAGATACAAGCAGTAGAAACTTTGTAGTTTCTGGCTATGTGGTTTATAGCACAAAGATAGGTATAATTTTTAGGGTGACTATTTCTAGATTTTAGTCTAATGTCACTGGAATTGTTACTTTTTAGATTAAATGGAAACATTACTAAGCATCTTGAAATTGAGATGCTCAGCACAGATTAGACCCTATCAAAATATAGTTTTGAACGTAATGCGTATTATAGCTATGCCTTAGTGACCTTAAAATATTCTTACACAAAATCAGTGAACATTTTTAAGCATTTGCAAACGTTTTCAGAGTCAGGGAAAAGTGAAAAAAAAAAAGATAGTATTATCCTATTATGAAGCAGCATATACCAATCAGAGTTCTTGCACTCATAAATAACGTCATGCTTTTCTTTTGGTTAGCCAAAAAAGAAAAATGTTTTCTTTCTTTTCTCAGGTTTGCAAATACGATTATGTGGAGATTCGTAGTGGCCTTTCTTCTGATTCTAAACTACACGGTAAATTCTGCGGTACAGAAGTGCCTGAAGTTATCACCTCTCAGTACAACAACATGCGAATTGAGTTCAGATCTGACAACACTGTGTCAAAAAAAGGCTTCAAGGCACACTTCTTCTCAGGTATTGAAAATCACTCTTGTGTACCTGTTGAGTGCCTCTGAGCGTACACTGCCTAGCAGTGAATGCTGTGTTTTGGTATGAAAGTGAGTGGCCTTTGCCCTTATAATTTTCCTGGTAGCTTTGACACTGTTTTATTGACATAAGCATAAACCACTCTCCTGTCTTAAATTACTGTTCTGAATTATAATGTCTGTATATAGTATAAAATATATGGAATGTATATATGTATTTTTAAATAACAGCAGAGGGAAATTAACTTTGTGAGATACTGAGGAAAAAAGCAAATTTACCAAGTGTTTTTAAATTTTGATTAGATTTGTTTTTTCCCAAGTTTTGTTGCTGTTTTTTCAAATCCCAGTTGTAATGTGATATGAATTACATACGGTGCACGCTTGTTTTTTCATCTCAGGTCTCTTAATATAATGCATTAGTTATGCAATTACCGCTTTGTGCTACAACATTTGTTTAACATTATGGGTACTTTCTTGCCAAACTTTGCACTACTTAATGTTTTGCAGAAGAGGAGAGTTTATAACCTTGCTCTTGCAAAAAAGTGTGTCTTTTTAGTTATGAGTGTAATTTCACTGAGGCAGATCAGAGCGATGGAAGTTTGTATCTTCTAAGGACATGTATCATTGAATAAAGTTAGACATGAGCGAAGCTGAAGATGTGAGGAAATACTTGCACAACAGTGGTCTTTGCAATTACCCATTGGAGACTAGGCTACAATAATCTGACTGTGACAGGATACCACCTGGTGTTAGGAGTGGAATTTTGCTTAGTGTTTTTCTTGTGTGTTTACACACACGCATAGGTATGTTCTCTTGTGTAAAACAACATAACGAAACAGTCCCGTTCGCCCACCTCCCCAGACTGGAAGTCATCCAGGAGCATTTGGGATTCGAATTCTGCCCCAAGTTTTTTGATAGCAGTTAAAAATCTGAATCTGGAGAATCCTGATTAAGTTTAGCATGTAGCAAAATGTATTACCAGGCACTGTTATTAGTGTGTATTTGCTAAAATACTTTATCAAAGCTGAAATGAAAATGGTATTTCATTGGTTAGCTTTAATAACTGATCACTATGACCAAGTAATAAGAAACAGTGTATTGTATAAGTGATGTGGTTTCGAAAGTGACGAAAATCACTGTCAAGACAAACAGTTTAGACTTTCAATGTTTCCTCATTATGACTACTTTGATGTTTTTCTTAAACAGTTATGAAAGATGAAAAAAAGTGTTTCATCTCATACAAAAAAATTAACAAACATTTTACTTCCTCTAAAGCATACTATTTTTTCTAGTAATCACATTTCTCTGGTCGTAGTCTTTCAGAACCATCTTCACATATAGCAGCACTTTTTACTTTTAAATTTAAATTTTACATTAGCAAGAAGCTTTAAAGGTTTACTTGTTATTTGTAGTAAATACGTATGTGTATACAACAGAGCTTCCTCCTTGAAAGACTTACACAGCTAGTCATTTCATGTCCGCCTAGTACTGCCAGCAGGAATTGTCACATATTTTGACCTTTTACGCGAATAAGTATTGACATGTTCCAGTTCTAAAAATGGCCTGCCAATTAAGTTTTCAGGATCTATTCAGCTATAGCAAATAAGATTGGCAATGATAGCTTTGCAATTTGTGTAAGCTCTGTAGTTCAGAAGTTGCATTTTGTGGACATGCTGAATGTTTATACATTTATAGTCAGTTAAATTTTGGTTTTCTTTAAAGTGATAATTCATTGTCAGGGATTTATCTATGTTAGTGATTGTTTAAATGATCTATTAATATTATGAGTGGGCTCTAGGAAGAAATCAGGCCAATGTTATATGTTGGGGAAAGACTAGATTATAATTAACGGCATTCAAAGCATCAAGCTGTAATCCTTCAGAACCATTATTTCCCTTGTCTTTTTCAGTTCTGAAGGAAATGTTCTTCCTCTCCCCCTCTGCTCCCCGCTAAGTGAAAACAGGTTTTTCCTAGTAATTTAAAAAATACAAGTTGTAAATGACACCACTGATCACTGGAATAAATTCATTAGCCAAGGATAAGTCTGAACTAAGGTGTTTTTTAATGAACAGAAATGTGTGATGTGTCCTGGGTATAGTGTGTATCTAATCCTCTTCAAAGAAAGATAGTTCGATATAAATAGTTTTTGAGTCTGTAAGTGTATAGATTTACTGAATGCTTCACAATGCATTTCTGCCATAATCTCTTCTCTCATATGATTTCAGATACTTTGTGTTTTGTTTTTGTTCTTTCAAAGTTCTAGCAGATTCTATTCTTCTATGTTATCCGGCTTTCCCCTTTTGACAATATTTCCTGATCAAAACAGAAACTTTGTAATGCTTGAGACAAATCAACCTTCTGAACTTAAAGTATCTAAAAGAGGTTGTCATCTCTGAATAATTCATCAGACAGAACTCTTGTGGCTGTCAGAAAACACTACCACTTTCTTACCCCCGAATTCCTTAATATGGACATAATATGCTTTTGGTCTGTCAGTGAAGAGCAAACTTAAGACTTCAGGTCTTTTCCCTTTGGGAGTTGATAGCTGATCACTGTTCAGGGGGTTTTTGCCTACTTACATACCAGTCTTCAGAGAACGCTACCTTTAGAACGATACCTGTGGAGAAATACATAGTGCTAGTGTCTGAGATTCTCACCGGAAGGCATTTAACTAAATCGCAATAGAAGTATTTGTAAGCTCTTAGTTATAAAGACATATGCCATGAAAAAAATCAGTAATGAGTAAAACACTGTATCTTGCAGTCTGTTCACCGGTAAAGGGCATTTGCAATGCTCAGCAGAAGAGACAGGTGGATGAGTCAGATTAGTTTGAAGATTAGGAACTGTAATGTGTTCCACAAAGCACAGCCAAAGAACTTTTCTTGCAACTCTTATGGTGGTGAATTCTGCAGCCACAGCTACTGTTGAGAAAGCATGGCCCAGCTCCAGCTCAGACGACAGAAAGCAGTTTTTGGGTGGTTGGAACCCGCTGTGATAAACTGTGAAAGCAAACAGTGACATAGGGCAACAGATGACCTGCATTAGGAAGGTATTTATGTTGATATAAGACAACATGTAATTACATTTTTGGCTGTAAAATGGTGTTAACAGCCAGACAGGTGCTACTGGAAAGTGAGAAAAACTTTTTTTTTTTTCACCATTCTGTAAAATTTACATTTGCTAGGACATTTCTGAAGAAAGCTCAGTTGGGAGCCATTGCAGGGATCTAGTAATCTCCAGACATGCTCTTGTATAGTTATAATTGAGCTTCTTGTGTAAAGAGAAGAAACTAGGGAGTCATGATATATTATTTTTTTATAAAACTTTTTGGAATTTGATATTAGGCTTCTAAACTAAAAGCTTCCAGTAATTAGGTTTTTATTCTTTCTCCCTCTCTCTTTCTTCTGTCCTCCTCTCTCTCTCTCTCCTGCTCTTGTCAGAAGACCTATTTGTAGTCTGCTGGACCCATAAGACTAGAGGAGTGTAAAATAGCTCCATGGATTTACTCTAGGCAGGCAAAAAGATAACAATAATATTTTTTTTTTAATGTGATGTTTCCAAGGAGATAACCTAATCATTTCTTTAAGTTAGTCTTTGTGTAGTGCTATAATTAATACCCAGTGATAATATGTCACTAAACTGCTTCAATTTGTCATAAGTTTTGGTTACCTTGGTGTTTTAAATAAATACGATTCTGTGAATGATCATTCAAAATATACATGGTGTTTGATGTAATATAGAAATGAGGTTTGTAGGGACATTTTTTTCTTGGGTGATGATTCATTGAGCTGTTAAAAAGAGAAAGCTAGAGTGTTTCTAGCCTTGAGCAAATTTGTTTTGGAGCACAAACTCATCTCTGGTGCCATCCTGGTACATTTTTTTCCACAGACAAGAAAGCTGCCTGCAAAGAGAAAATTTTTGTTTTTGAATCTTGCAAGGACTTGATACAGGTCCCTTCAGGCCGAGTACGTATTATTCACAGACTGGTGGCCTCTGAGGGTCTCAGAGGTACGACCATTTGTCCTCTGAATGATTCAATCTAACATTTTGTTGAGAATGGATCTTTCCCTGTTCTGAGTACTGAAATGAGAAAGGAAAGAAAGTATCCATTCAAAATGGGGAGACTCATTTCCATCTGTCAGCATAACAAATGGCTTTGTTTTCACATGGCAAAACATTTGTTCCTATAACTAATACAGACTAATTGTTTTCTCATGAATTTTGAAACTGGGCAATCAATTTGACAGAAAGTCTGTTCCGAATTATGAAGTGTGAGGAAGGCTCGTTCAACAGTTGCATCCTTGATTAACCACGTACAAGCAATTAATGTGTTCAAAAGTGTTCCAAAGCTGCTGCTTTCTACCTTCTGTCCATTGTTTTATTTCTGAGGAGGTCCAACATGGGACTGTTTGCTTATGCACTTGCCTCTTAAGAGATTATTTCACAGAATATAAGCTTATTTAACGTTAAAATACTTTTCGGTATTTTCACAGTTTGGCGGAAGATGAAAATGGACAAGGCTTTTATTCAGAATTTGTGTACCTGCTCTGTACTTGCAAACCTAACTTGAATGCATTTTGAGCTTGCCTTCCATTTATTTTGTTATTTTGGTAGAAAACTAATGCTTAGGAGGGGAAATATTGAAGAGCTTTATTCATGTTATATCTAATTCCTCATTTGCTTGTTACTGTTCTTCACTTGCAACATGGAATTAATTTATGGTAGTGCTTGCTTTTGCAAAGATGAAAGATTAAAACTTTTGTTTGACATTAAATAGATTTACTACCTCAGTTTGGGACTTGCATTGCAAGGTGCATAAACAGTGAATTGTGGAGCTTTTACGCTTCTTTCATTATCAGAATGACAACTAGTACAAGCCTTTGGACATACGATTCTGGGAGCTACCTATGTTTTCAACTGTTTCTTAACTTTCAAATCTGTTCACATCTGCAAAAAGCTTCCAGAAACTTTTGGTGCAAACAGATTTGAGATTTACAGGACAAAATGCTTGGGTCTGACTTGCAGAATTTATCTATAAATGTGCATTATCATTATGTATTATAAGTAGAAGCTGATTTTTATGGAAAGGCCTGCATGTCAACAGGTCAAGTGTTGCATACGTCTTGGCAGATAAAAGCTGATGTGTATGCAATTATAATGCAGACTTCCTTTGTTGTGTTACTGAATATGAGTGTCAGTAAAGGCAGGGGAAAAAAATACATAAGTAAGACAACAAAAAGAGCCTTAAATTATCCATAGTGGCTTGTAATCTGTAGAAATTCTTACTGTGCCTACTAAAGTCTGAAACATCGCATGTTACCTTGTTTGGAGATAACGCGCACTGCTGCTTTCCAAGGTACATGAGGCTGAAGAGAATGCATGCTCTGCATTCCAGCTCTGCAACAACTGGACCTCTGGGATGACCACAATTTCTTTGCTCTTTTTCCTCCTCTCTTTTGCATGTTGAAATGATACAGTTTGTAAGATACAGTTTTTTAATATGTGTGTGGGTTTTTATATATATATAGGTATATATTTTTTTTATCTCAGGATTTCTATATGTGTCTATGCATATATACGGGTATATACATGTGCATACATATATATGTGTATCTGTGTATATACATATGTATTTTCAGGAGAAGTCTGCCTCTTTTAAATGGACCAGCCTCACCTAAAATGACAACAGCTGAATGACATAGAAGGGTGGCAGCTGAGGCCCCTTGCTAGAATGACAGCCTGTTAATCTAGTTTGGCTTTCTTCCATGCAATGAATTTGTAACTGTTTAATGCAGGTCATATTTCCTCCCCTACTCTCTGCTTTACTTCTAACACACTAAAAGCTCTTTTAAAGGATTATATGTTAATAAACAGAACTGCATGCTATATTGTAGATCTCCTTGAAATAATTAATGCCACTTTCTTTTGTATGTTTTTCAATGAAATGTTTTTCTTTTTGTGATGTTCCATAATGTCCAGATTCATTAAAAGTAAAGCACACTGTCACTCTGCTGGGGAAAAAAAAATCAACTTATTTTAAAAGTTTATGTTAAATCTTTCTTTTCTTATATGTTTAAAGTGCAGAGCTTGAAACCTTGTTTGGCCTACATGTTTCTTTCAACATACCACCATTAAATTGTGGAATTTGAATAAAGTTGGAATACTGTATTTGTTGTCCATAAATCACAGTCCTGTGGTTTACTGAAATAAAGTTTTGGAGGAGATATTTATGAAATTTTATCAGCTAGACCACTTGAAAGAGTAAATGCTGGTGACTGTCTTATCTCCTTTGATTTAGCTTGTTTGTTTTACTAGTGTTCCTCTCCCCTGGGAACTACCCCTCACTTCCCAGAAGGATGAGACAGACTATTTGTGCCATGGTGCAAGGTTGCAGGCTGAGCAATGAGTGACTAGAACTAAGGTACCCTGAAAGTGCCATGCTGAGAAGAGTGACTGTGCCTTAGTTTATCCTTTTCTGGACTCAAACACTGTGCTAAACCTTTTTGGTTTTGGTAACGAGGACTAACTGCTAGCTGTGATGCTCACCCAACCTTGTTGTGTATTTCTTAGACAAGGATGAGTGCTCGAAGGACAACGGTGGCTGCCAGCATGAGTGCATCAACACAGTAGGAAGCTACGTTTGCCAGTGCCGAAATGGATTTGTGCTACATGAAAACAAACACGACTGCAAGGAGGGTAAGTAGTAAGGTATTTGAATGGGTGATTATAGAACTCTCTTACAGAAAGATCTCTTCAGTTCTCCTTCCAAGGAAAAGAAAGGTCTTGGTAATGGGGGTTTAGACATTTGGGCTTAAACACTCCCCTACCCCACCTTTCCTGTCTTCTCCATCCCCAGCATTTGTCTGTGACTGAGTTAGCGGTCCACAGGAATGCACTTTGGAAAACTTGGGATCATTGGCAGGGAGTGCTACTTTTAATAGTGCTGTGAAGCGTAGAACGTTTAAAACTATGATAGAGTATTTATCTAATGCTGTATTAAACACAAGGATAGAGTTTCAGGAGAGAAGCTTGGTAAAGCTGTCATTTGCTCCTGTCAGTAGCAGTTAGTTTCACTGCAGTCAGATTGAAACTGTATCTGCTCTTTCTGGGTTTATTTTAGGGGACATATTCAGACAATCCAAATTCCAGTCAAGTCCCTATGCTGTCTCAAGGTGTGGCTACCTCCAAGAAAGCAGTAGGCTTTGGGCCTTAAGTAGAATTTAGATTATCTGCATATGAACCTCAAGCATGCAATATCATGCGAGCTATTGTAATTTCTCAAGACCGTATTCTAGCATGGATTTAATTTGCAAGTAAAGACGTGACCTTTGTGAATCACTTGCGTTATCACTGGTGTTGGAATGTTGCCTGCTCTAAAAAGATTTCTCTTGAATAATTCTCTGATGTTTACAACGCAATTTGAGATTGTAAAAACACTAAATACAAAAATGAAACTGATTTCTTTACGTTTTAGTTATTTGTATTTATTCACAGACATGCACTTCTAGTGATTCAGTTATGATGTGAATGACTAAGCTGTTCTTGGTACATACTCACATTTCAGTCTTAGCTGTTTTCTAGTTGTATATATGTCCCTAGAAACTGTGGTTTAGAAATCAAAATGATTGCTCTGTAGCTGCAGTATGAAAATTAGCTGGAAGAGAGAAAAATAAATCGTTCAAGAAATATCATTTGAAGTTGGAGTAGGAAGATTTCTCATATAAATTTTCATACTTATTTGTATGTAGAATGGGGGAATAGAAAAATATTCAATTAACTTTTTATACTTATGTATGTTCCTTTATAATCTTTTCCAAAAGTACCTCATCCATTGTAAACAACAGTGTATGTTTCACAACAATCAATAAACAAGCGTGCTGGGTTAATTGCCATAAAGTGTTTGCCAAAGGGGAAGAACATGACTGTGCACGCTGAAGAGTGTGCTTAGCTGTCTTCCTAAAGATCCTTTCCATTCAGCGGGTCCCCTGACAAAAATGAGTACTTTTCTGGCTACTTCTGAATGCAGACCCCTAGACTAACCGATGCTATCACTGTTGGCACAGCTGAGTGTGAGCAGAAGATCCACAGTCCCAATGGCATCATCACGAGTCCCAACTGGCCCGACAAGTATCCCAGCAGAAAGGAGTGCACGTGGGAAATCAGTGCTACCCCTGGGCAGAGGGTCAAATTGGTGAGTTTCTGCCTACCCTTCCTTTTTCTTTCTTCTTCCATGAAACCTGCTTCTCAAATGACTATTCAACAATACAAAACTGTTGCTAAACTTTACTATCTGTTTGCAGCCCAGTGGTAAGCTGTTTTAAAAATCTGCTGACTCCTGTCCATTCCTGGCCAACTGGGGCTGCTCAATATAATAGAGCTGTGAATTTAATTTTGTGGTGATTTTAAATACTCTGGACAGCAAAGGACAGGAGGAATTCTTTTCACCTGACAGACTTTACTACATCATTGTTGCAGTTCATAAAATTTGCACAAAATTTTGACAAATATGACAGAGGCCATTTACGCAAACTCCAATGTATAGAGTAAGCAAAGTTATAAGTTATGAACAGTCCTCTCCACACACCTTTTGTATTTCTATTCTCTCCTTTTTGAGGAGGAAAAGAAGATACAAAAAACAAGAATCTGGACTTCTCATTTAAAAGTGGCTCCAAGCAGCCTAAGTTAAGTGACCTTTGTGTCCAGCTGGCTGAGGACAGTGCTGGTGGCTGAAGACAGGCTAGCAGAGCTTAGGGAGCTTTGCAGACCTACTGAGGCTATGTACAAAGCTGAAGGCATGGATCTGCCTAGGGGCTTTTCTGCTTTGAGATCAGCACTAGTGTTCCTTCATCCAGAGTATTCAGAGGACAGCCACAATGAAAGCTGCCTTATGTATTTTAAAATCTGATAAATTGATTTAACAAGTGTTTTGGAGCTAATAAACTTGAGAGATGTGTCTGCTTCAGAGAGGTAGATTGCATAAAGTGTTTGACTCTGTCCCACATGACATCCTTGTCTCTGAATTGGAGAAACATGGATTTGACAGATGGACCACTCGGTGGATAAGGAATTGGCTTGACGGCTGCACTCAAAAAGTTGAGGTCAATGGCTCGATGTCCGAGTGGAGATCAGTGATGAGTGGAGTTCCTCAGGGGTCGGTATTGGGACTGGTGCTGTTTAACATCTTTGTTGGTGACATGGACAGTGGGATCGAGTGCACCCTCAGCAAATTTGCTGATGACACCAAGCTGTGTGGTGTGGTTGACACACTGGAGGGAAGGGCTGCCATCTAGAGGGTCCTTGGCAGGCTTGAGAGGTNCCTATGAGGACAGGCTGAGAGAGTTGGGATTGTTCAGCCTGGAGAAGAGAAGGCTGTGGGGAGACCTTACAGCAGCCTTCCAGTACCTGAAGGAGCCTACAAGAAAGCTGGAGAGGGACTGTTTACAAGGGCATGTAGTGATAGGACAAGGGGTAATGGGTTTAAGCTAAAAGAGGGTAGAATTAGACTAGATATTAGGAAGAAATTCTTTATGATGAAGGTGGCGAGAGACCGGAACAGGTTATCCAGTGAAGCTGTGGTTGCCCCTCCCTGGGCATAGCCAATATTGATGCAGGGATGAAAGGGATATTGTCATCTCATAACTCCTGACCTTAGCCAAAACCATAACCCCTCTTACTAGTGCTGATGTAGGAACATGTGTTGATCCCTGTTCATCAGAAGTAAAATGGTAGAGCTGTTCTGGAGGATGTGGAGGTTGCAGAAAATGAGTGGTGTGCATGCTCTGTTCATTCAAAGGGTGAAAACCAGATTTTTAGTGGAGATGGCCTTCCTGCTGGCACTTCTGAGCAAGCCTTCTTGATCCTGTCTGAATAAACCAAAGCCAGCTAGGCATGACCTTGTTAGTGTAAAAGCTTTTTCAGTAGTTCTAACCTCAGCAGGCAAAATTCCAATGTTCAGCTTTCTTCAGTGAAATATCATGTGAACTGCTTTAAAAGAAAAGGTTTTTAAATTGCCTTTTGCCAATGAGATTGGAAAAGTTAGAAATTTTACTAGATGGAATTTTCAAAAATACCTCCATGATTTAGAGTCTGAAATCCACTTTCCTGTGCAATCTACTACATTCCGTGTGCATAATATCATGAAAGTCTGTCTAGTACAGCAAGATGCCATATTAATAATATTAATACCATCTTTCCACTACAGATAAATATTTTTTCTTAGATGTTCACAACGTATTTAAGTTTACTCCCCACAGTTTACTTAGTCAAATTGAACAAGGAGAGAATTGATTTCTTCATGGTAACAAACCACGTGAATTGTGAGGCTGTGCTTCATTTTTCAAAAGGGGTGTGCATACAGAAACTAAACTTTTGTTGTGATTGCTCTCACTCTGATAATCATTGAAAAGTCTCTTCCAGGAAAGACTAAAGTTAATCATTTGGTGTAATTAAGAAGCCTATGAAAAAATGAATATGCACTTCAGAATTTTTAAATGAAATGTGTAGATAAAGATGGCTTTGAAAATGTATGTAGCAGAGAGAGGGTTTTCATAAACTAATCAGCCGGATGTTTATAGAGACAGACTTAAGTGTCCCATTCAGGCAGCTATCCATAAGTGCCACCAACGTATCTACTCAGTTGAGTGCTACAGATAGAAAGGGCTGGACGTTCAGAAGCTATATCTGAATACCATTCCCACTAATGAAACAGTCACAACGGGGCTACTGTGGTCATGGTGGGGTAAGTATTCAAAAGTATTTGTCCCAGGAAGACAGAGTGTGATTTAATTATGCTACAAACTTTATTAAATCATCTCTGTTGGCACTAAATAATAGAGAGGAAGTTAACAGCAACTATTTGGTCATGTTCAACTTTAAGGAAAATTTGTGTCAGTTCTTCTCTTTCAAGCTTGCTCTTAGTCCATTGCTGGGAACTGACTGCTTTTTTTAAAAAAAGGAGATCACCTCTGGGTGTTTTGAAATATTAGGCATTTTGAACTTTTAGTATTAACATTTGCTTTTCCTTTAAAAAACAAATTCCTTTGATTTTTCTCTGTTATTGCTAGAATCAATTGTTAGAACAGATTTGGGCCTTTTCTCTGTTCTTTGTGGGACCCAGTATAACGTGTACTGTCCCCCTGCAGGCTTAGGAACTCCAGTCAAATATTAAAAATAATAAGTGTGTCTTACAGTTCATGGTCAGAAGTACTTCCTAGAGAATGATCTTCTTGTACTGATGAGTAGTGAACAAAACTGATATAATTTTCCTCTAAAAGAAAACAAAGTTCTTCAGGCTGCTCTTGGATCACATCTATTGCTCCCGTTGATTCCAAGTTGGCTTGACTCAATTCTATATTTAACTAACTCCCTTACAGTTAGTCTTTCAGCTTTCTGGGTTTTTTGAGGTTTTTTTAATCCATCACATTTTATTTGAGTATAAATGACAACACGTACTTGGCATCATAAAAGTAGGATGGCTGACTACAATTTAAGAGCAGCAGGAGGAACTGCTGTACAGCTGTTCTCACTGCCTCTGCAGTTTCATTCCCTTAATAAAACCCGCAGACTTTGCTGTGAAATGAACCTACTTCTGCTGCATCATGCAACTCTTCACTTTTCACAAAACAAAATTGCTATTCTGGTTCTTTGGGCAAAAGACTTTCTGTTAGTTCTTTCTATTTCCTTTAGGTCAACAGTTAATATAAATTACTATCACTTTTCACGCTGGCTGGATTCCACAAGGGATTGGGTCAGGTTTGCTTTGGTGTACCAGCTAGAATGCATAATTCTAATATTTGCTCGGTATTTGATAGCTCAGTTTTATTCATTTTAATTATTGCTTCTTCCTCCTTGAGTGGTTTTTCTTTGTTTGTTTTTTTTCATAAACAGTCAGCTGTGTGACTACTCATGGGAGCATTTATACTTAGTGTATTTATATGATTTTTTTGAGCAAAACAGGTTTTGAATTTCACCTTAAATTGTAGGTTATTTCTGAAAATTCACAAAGATGTGTATGTATATTGCTGCCTTAGTGTTTACACGAGAGGAAATTATTGGATTTTGATCTTTAGGTTTCTGGTTGAAATTTAGCCCTGATCAAAAACTTTTATCTGAAACCTCTTAGATGTCCCCTTGAAATAAACTTGTTGATACCAGTCCAGTCTTGGAAGACACTCTTCCATATTTGAAAAGTAGGTATTAGTTGTATGTCTTTTAGCAGTTCTGTAGGGTATGGCATACACCTTTGGGAAATGCCTTTGGTTGGACAGTCTGAGTTTTGAGAAATCTGAATTCCAAAAGTTTTGAAAAGTAAGTTGGTCAGGCTCTGCTCCGAAGGACTTGCAATCTACAATTTTTAATAAAGCCAAATTTGTCCTTAGAAGCTGCCACGAGCCCTAAGAGAGACTGAGAATCCGCAGGAGCTCAGAAACTGAGATAAATGTTTTGAAGTGTAGAAGAAACATCACAGATTTGAAAAGAAGTAAAATTTGCGATCACTGTGTTCAAAATACGGCAGCAATTCGAATCTTCTTGGGAGAGCTGAGAACAGCAAAAGAGTCTTCTGAAGTTTTTTTAGTAAACAATCAACAAAATTTTGCTGTTTTTCACGGTGATTTCACTAGCAAATATATGATCTTAGCATGAAGGGTGCAGCCTGAAATACTGTTAGTGCTGTAATAATAAAAAATAGATCTCTAGATGTTAAATAAGAAAATATAAATTTTGTGCATAACCATTCACACAGAAAGGTCATTCTTGAAGGCTTTAGTTGTGGTGTGAGGTAAAAAAAAAAGGGGGGGTAGGATGGGGCATTATGTTTTGCAGATGTTTCAATCAGTCCTGAACTATCTGAGGAACAAATAGATTTCCTGCTTTTTATGGTTTTGAATGTTCCGTGAAATTTGGAATTAATCTACAAATGGTACAAATTCAACAGGAAAGTCACAGTAATCTAGATTTAATATTGTGTTCTGGATATTCATTGGCTGTAAAGATTCTAATCCCTTTTTATATGAAAGATGATGCCCTCTTAAAATTCACTCAGTTATCTTTCCACTTTCGCAAAATCAGTATGGTACTCAAAGCTACAGGCTTGTAGGGACAGTATTACTAAAATCTGTCATTTTAACTACGTCCACTTTCTATTCTGAAACATACTATCGGTACATATATGCCATATAAGGATAGTAAATATAGTACTACATTGAGTCATTTTGGTTTTTTCCCCCCTAGACCTTCAATGAATTTGAAATAGAACAACATCAAGAATGTGCTTACGACCACTTGGAAGTGTTTGATGGTGAAAGTGAAAAATCACCAATTCTGGGACGTTTATGCGGCAATAAGATACCAGATCCTCTTATTGCTACTGGCAACAAAATGTTTCTCCGCTTTATTTCTGATGCGTCAGTTCAAAGAAAAGGCTTCCAAGCAACGCATTCTACAGGTCAGAAAAGTAGGATGTACTTTACTAGTAACTTTCCCTTTGTTCTTTAGTGGAAGATATTCAGGCATTTCTTTTCTAGGAATGGGATGACTTAACAGATAAGACAATGTTACAACTAAATGTAATGAAACCTTAGAAGAGTAGGAAAGTCTGAGATTGCAGAAAGTATTCTCTAATATTTTAGATGTTTCTTTCTCCTTTTCTCTGTCTTTGTGTGTGTGTCAATTTTATCCGTAAATGATAAAAAGATTTTGAAACAAAATCTAATAAAAAGAAGATACTGGCATAGAAAGATTCATGCCATTGGTTTGTAAAAGATTCAGTAGCTTTTCATTGTGTTTGTAATGGCAATACCTCACTGGGGCATGCGATGCACCTCTATTACTTTCATGTTCTAACTTAAACAAAAGTCTGGGTTTTGTGTAAACAGCTATTACTTTCCTGTAGAGCTAAAAAGGAAAGACAAGCTAAAGAAAAGTAAGAAAAAACAATACTGAAGACTACCTTAAGATTTGAAGAATATAATCTCCTTCAAATTTACCATCTAATTTGTTCTTTGGCAGAAATCACTGAAATTAAAAATAGTGTTTTGCAATTGCATTTATAGATTTCTTGGGACATTTTCATACTGTGTACATTATTTCCCTGAAGTTGCTTGGCTTACAGTGGCCCCTAGTGCTGACTCTCTGAAATTCCAATGCTTGCTGTAAGACGGATTTGGGGTTTTTCTTTGTTGTTTTCTTCTACAGACATAAAGTCTATCTTTACATTCATTTTTATTCATCCACTATTTGGCAATAAATATTAATGCAGAAAATATTTATAAATATCTGTGCTAGTACATAAGGTTTACTGACAGGTAGCAGTTATTAATAGAAGATAGTAATCAAGGTGATTAGTCACTGTTAATACCATTTGATATTACCCAGAGTATTCACTAAGTTGATGTGTAGTGCTCAGCTACCAAAACCTCATATAACGATGTAGGCATTTTCTCTTTTTTTCCTTCTTCTTTGTTAAGAATAATTCTAAAACGTTATTGATTTAATTTCCCTTCAGAGAAAGGCAGTAAGCAACCATATATGAACTATCCACTCTTTGTGATCTGGACCTGGAAACTGAAAAGTTTAGCTACCTGTAATTCAATTTGTTTTTCTTGTGGGAAATCCTCTTCTACAAGCATGCCTTCCCTACTGCAGTAACCCCTTCCCTTAGATGGAAAATTAAATAGAAATGGTAATAATTACTCATTTTTAAATTACCTTAGAGTAAATACTTAAAGGTCAGAACTCTTGTTAGAAGCAGATTTTGTAAAACTGCTGTGTCATTTATTCTTCTCATTTTCAGTTTGCTGAATTGGAGCACTCATTATATTGAAATAAGTTCAAATTTATATTCCATAACTTCTAAAGATTGCTATTTATATTATGACTTAATGGAATTTATATTTATATATATATATATTTATCTGCTGAGTTTTCTGTGCCTTAAATGTAAAAACTTTCTTAGCATGTATAATAGTGCTTTTCTGAGGAAATCTGAAGAATAGAATCTACCCAGTTTTTAAGTGTTGTAAAAATTAGAAAGTTTGCCTCCTTAAGAGAGGACATTTATTTCTGTCAACTGCTGTTGCACAAACTGCTCGCTAAGTTGAACAGCACATCTCCAGCATGTGCTCTGAGGTACCATTTACTGAGACACAGCTTGGATCTTGCAGCCTCTTCCTGTGGTCTTGAGCCAAACACAGATGCTCTGAGGGAATTTTACCTCTGTGCTTTGGGGACACATGTGAGTGAATAGATGTCTAACAAGTGTATAGATAGTGGATTATATTTCCTTATTTTATTTTTTCCAGTAAATAAGAACTGACAGTATGCAATGGAAGTAGGTACAAGTGTGCTCAGTCCTGCATAGCTGTGCAGACAGACAGGGAGAGCTGAGGAAGCTGCTGCCTTCACTTCTGACCGCTGGGCAGAACTCACTCAGTAGAAGGACCCATGTAATATAACAGCAGAGAAAGAGTAACTGGATCCTATGCCCAAAGGTGTCTATGCTGCTGCGTTCCCGGCATCTTCATGGTTTGGCCTCTTATTCTAGTAGATGCTGATTTCCCTTCTGTGAGACTTTTTGGCTTGAAATACTATCCAAATAGCAATTGAAATATCCAAATATTCCACTTAATATTAAAAAAAACCCCAACAAAACCAAAACAAACCAAACCAAGACAAAAAAAGCACCAAAAACCCCCACAGAATAAAAGTGTAGCAGCAGGGGCAGTAAAGTTTCAAAAAGTAGATTGGATAGAAAGGCAAAACTTATAAAGTGCAACACAGTTTTAGAAGGAAATTCTCTTCCATTTTCCCTTTCAGAAAAGGCATAACCCATTCAAATGGAATTTACAAAAATGGTCCTGACAGAACATTAAGCATCATTGCTCAGGGGGTGATTTGGTTGCCCTAACACAGGCATCTGGTTCCCTTCTGGATGGCCTCATTTATGGTCCCTGGCCTCCAGCCACTGTTGCAGGAGGTTGCAGGTCTGTTGTAGGTCCTGTTCCTATCTGTCAGCCCTGGGAGGATATCTCTGACAAATTTGGGCTTCTCAGATGTCACTCAGTTTAGGATCCTTTGTCGCTTCCAAAATGACTATAATTATTCATTATGGCAATGCTGAATCAAACTTAAAATCTTGTTTCACTAGTTCAGATAGTGTGAGTTTAAGCTTTTCCTATCTGTCCAGCTTGCTAAACAGTCAAGAGACTACTGCTTGATTTTCTCTTATGTTTGCAAGAAGCCTAAAAACCCCTAGAAGGTTCAGGAAACAAGAAAAAGTTTTTTGCTTCTTAGCTGATCTAGAAAAAAGTCTTTCACCTAAGGCTGTCAGATCAGCAGCATCTTAAAAGTTATCTGACTTTCATTACGGTCCCACGTGTCCTAATGCAGCACTGCATTGTGCAGGCTGGATGTAGGCTTTTGAAACTATAACCTAGACCTTAAGAAATTGAAAATCTGACTTGTAATTTCTAAAATCAATACTTTATCTTAAAATATAAGGCTATAATCCATGGGACAAGAACAGAGGAAAAGGAATTGCCATTTTCCGACATTGCTAGTATGGCTACAACTTTCCTTTAAGCTCCTCTCCACTGTAGCAAGCAGAGGGAAACAATGCAGACAGTTCATTAAACGTTTTCTCCTTAGCAGCTGTTCTGTGTCTGAAGCAGGGAGATGTTCTTACCATTGGCAACAGTCCAGTAAAAAAAAAAAAAAAGGAAGTAAATGAAATCAAGAAAAAAACCTCCAGTAAATTAGAAAACTAATAAGAAATAACTGTTTGAACTATCTCATTTGACTAATTTTCTTTATCATGTGCTCTCATCTGTTTTTTAAAAGCAAAAAAAATTTGAAATTTCAGATTGAACAACAGATCATGCATAGTGGATTACTCTACTTACATAATTTTATTTCCTGCCTTGATTCCTTTATTTTTGTATTAAGAAAAACCACCATGTTTTTAAAAAAACAAGAATTTGCTCATTACTGTCATTAATTCCCAGCTGAAATGTGATTCCTCACAATATAATACTGCAATTGGTCATGTTTAGTGTGGATAGAGTCCATGACACTGAAGTCAAATTCAAATTATCAATCTGCCAAAGCTTAGAAATGTTGAATCTTGCAATTTTTTCCAGGTTATTTTAAAATGATCAATTTATAATAGCTACATTTGATCAAAATGCAGATAGAATTATCTGTTCACTGATTTTTAAACATTGAATCTAAACTTGTGAATCTCAGGTTTTGGTTCAAGCTCATTTGTACTTGGTGTTTTTATGGGTGCTATAAGGGATGAAATGTTCTTGATGAGAAACCAGAACAAAATTGTGGTGTTTTCATTTAAATATTTGTAGCTGTACAGGAAAAAAAAAAAAGCCTCCACCCATCTCTTGGAAACATAATAAACAACACATTTTTTCTTTGAAGTCCAATTTTCCATCTGTTGCTGGTTACATTGTAATAGAATTTTTAATTGACAAATGCATAACACCTATACATTTAAGTTACTGTAGAAGCTGAATTCACTTTAAGGTAGAATACTAGTTTGAACCACAATCCTTACAACTTTGGTGTTCCCTGCCTTTTGGTCTTTCAGCTGAAAATGATGAAATATGCTCAATTTTCTGTAGTTATAAAACAGAATTTATGTAGGGGAAACTCAGAATGATGGATTTGTATTCATACTGGGTAGTACTTCACTCTATACTTTGTTTTATCGACCTGCTTGTGGCATAAAAATGCACTCGGCCTGAGCAAGTGGCTGGGCATCTATGAAAAGAAAATGCTAATTTGCAGTGAATAAGCTTCTTCGTCCTTACTTTTTTTTCCCTCTGTTCAGAGTGTGGTGGTCGGCTGAAAGCTGAAACCAAGCCCAAAGATCTGTACTCGCATGCTCAGTTTGGTGATAACAACTACCCGGTTCAGGCGGACTGCGACTGGCTCCTGGTGGCGGAGCGCGGCTATCGAGTCGAGTTAATGTTTCAGACTTTTGAGGTTGAAGAGGAGGCAGACTGTGGGTACGACTATGTGGAGCTCTTTGATGGTCATGATAAGACAGCTCTGAGACTTGGGAGATTTTGTGGATCTGGGGTAAGTAACCAGGTACTGAAGTTTTTATTTCCACAATAAAAAGAAAAAGAAGGGGCAGAGGAAGGAAAGGGACAAGAAGGGATGAGATTCAGTTACTGTACCTTATAATGAAGATACCAGATTATCTGCTCTGGGTTGTTGTTGTTTTTTTTTAATATAGATTTCCAGACATGTAGTACAAGCATACCCTTGAAATATTTTCAATAATATTCTTATCTAGTTTTTCACCAAATTATTGTAATCTCATGTTAAGCTTTAGGTAGCTGGCAGTGGAGCATTTAACACCAGCCCAAAAAAAGTTAACAGCATTTTCCCTTAGAGAGAGAGAAATGCACTGGTGTTGAAAATTATCACATTACAATTCTTTCAATTTGAATGAAGAAGCCACATTTTGTAGTGGGAGGGGAGCTTGGGAAGCATTTATAATATGCTCATCTACTACTTAAATCTGAATTTTGGGAAAAAAAAACCCAAAACAAAACAAAAAAAACCCAAAACCAAACAAAAAAACCCAAAACAAAACAAAAACAAAAAAAACCCCACAAATCTGCTCCTAAACTGTGTGATTAATACGGGCCTTAAGAAAGCCTTGTCATCCCAAATGTATCTCTGACACATTTTAACTGTGAGACATGGAGGAAATTGGCCAGGTGACATCCTGAAAAGGGTGTATCCTATTTCTCCTTTTAGAGTTGCATTGTTCTGTTGGCTGCCTGCCTTGAGGAAGATGGTGGAATGATCTCACAAGTCCTCATCAATTCTTTATATGTGTGAAAATACAAGCACACTTTCCTACATATACCCTTTGCTTAGATAAAGGGTTTGAAAGCCTTTACATGATATAGTAGGAACGCTTACTTAACTGCGTGACACTTTTTTGGATTCAGCCACAGTGCTGGATCAAACATCTCAGTCGTTCAGACAAATTACCTGTAAGCTGGCTTAAATCCTTTTAGGGCATTTTTTTGAACACTCAAAGAAGCAGGAAGGGTGCTACCACTGAACTGTAGGCAATTTGTTCTAAGGGAAATGCTACAACTGAGCCCAACATCTACTAATTTACACAAGCAATACTTTTTTTTTGCAAGTTGCCTTATTTTACAAGTAGGAGCGTGGCAAACTGGAGAATAGCTCTGTTTCGGGCTGATTTCTTTTTTTAGGGGGAAGTGGGCAGGGGAGGTGTGTGGGGGTGGTGGTGGTTGGGTTTTGTTGTTGGTTTGGTTCTGGTAAGATATGGATGAATGGCTTCAGAGGCCATTCCAAAGCAAGTCCATAGGAAAGATGCAATTAAATAGAAAAGCTATTGAAAGCAAAATAATCCAAGATGAAGTGGGCAAAGGGCACTGTCCGTATACATTAACACCTTCTGAGCTGCAGAAGAAGGACTTGGTAGTTCAGCTGGTACTTCTGATTAATGTGCTTCAGTAATAAGACAGGCCATCATGAGGGCTATGAAGAATAAAATGGAAAATAGGTACTCGAGTAATTTGTTTATCTAAATTTAGAATATTGTGTGTGGTCCTGCCCAGTCACTTACATGACTCCAGAAGAACTATAGAAGACATCTGGAAAGGACAAAAGAATGAGCAGCTTTGTTCTCTGTCTCATAAGAAAAGATTGTAGATACATTCAATACAAATTAAATACAAGAGAGAAATGTCCATTTAAAAAAAAAAGTGAATGAAAGGTATAAATACACAGAATGGACAGTTAATATGTTTGTTTATTCATTTATTTTAGCCACCAGAAGAAATTTATTCAGCAGGGGAAGCTCTTTTACTTCACTTTCACACTGATGATACAATCAACAAGAAAGGATTTCATATACGATATAAAAGTATAAAATATCCAGATAGTGTGCACACCAAAAAATAACACAAGAACCTCTATGCCAGAAAAGGAGAGTGAGAAAGAAAGAACGCACAGTGGAAAGGAAGGAAGGAAGGCGTGTCTTTTTTTTTTTTTTTTAAACTGAAGTTATTAGCACAAATGTTTTATATGAGTTCAGTTGAAATGATGACTTATAAGACCAGAGACTGAAATAAAATTAAAGAAATCAACAAGCAAACACCTATCCCAGTGGAATAGACAAGATGATAGATGATGATGTGCGGGCTCCATACTTGACTGTCTCTGCAAAGCTTGTGAAAAGACTTTGCACGCAGGGAGAATACAAAGGCTTTTGTTCATGGTTTGACATTTGTCATAGATGCGTGCAGATTCAATCAGTTGCATTCAGGGGAAGTGACCCTGCAGATCGTTCTTCCTTCTGACAATTGTACGGTGTCCAGGAGGAAAGAAAAGCTCTTTCAGGTCACAAACTCAAAATACTGTCCTTATATCTAGTTGCTTTGACTTTGTATCCTGCATATGGTGTGTACAAGGACTTGAAAGAAGATATGAAAGGGGAAGGTCTTCCTGCGTTGTTCTGTATTTTTTACAAATTCATCTGTCATATCAGGTTATCAGTATTTTGAAACTGGAAAATTCTCCTTCTGAAACATAACTGATCTTTAGAGTATTTTGTTTTATTAATGACTGAGAAGTCTGAACTGTTACCTCAGTCATCACTAGTTGACCAAGCACTAGTTGACTGAATTTGAACAGTGTAAGCATCTGAAAATGTTTGGTTTACTGGTTAAGTAAGCTATCTCTGATGATGTGCTCTTATTTTGCACTGAACATAGAAAGAGACTGAGATGAAAACCTGTCCCGAATCAAAATCTGTATCCAAGAGAAACAGAAATAGTCAAGGATCATATGAAACTCCTCCTACTGAATTTGTTTTTAGCAGTCCATTTGGAACCACTACTAAGCTTTATTTCTTCGGACCTCTTTGTGAATGAGCTAATTGTCTGGTTTAGCCAATCAGAAATGAAGCTGCAGTAGTATCCAAGAGGGAGGTTTCCCAAAGAGGTTTTTTTTCTGGGAGTAAGAAACTCTGTGATGGCGAAAAAAGCAAAACACAACAACAGACCCAGGATTTGTTTGTTATCAAGAGTGAATTCCTATGGTGCTATTCCATGAACATTAAAAACAAAAACAAACCAAGAAGTTTTAGACTTTTGAGCCAACAGCTTGCAGATCATGAATGTCTCACTACGCCTGGCTGCATCTGAAGAAGGAAGGCTTTACTGCTCCAAGGGAGAGCGGGTTGCAACGGCAGCGCTAGTTCTGTGGAACAACTACTACTATTGCCTTAGAATCCTCGCACACGGTCAGACAGATCTTCCTGTAGATACACCTCTAATTTGATAAATAATTCGATGACTTGGACATCTTAGCGTATGCTAACAAAAGCATCTTCAAGCAAAAGCCCCATCTGCAGAGCGAGATCATCTGCTGTAAATACAGTGACCTGCTTTTGATGTAGAGATATGTTATGTTTAGAACTGAGATATTCTATGTGCTTTAGGCCATACATGGCTTTAGTCATAATGTATATGCATTATGTAAGTATTGTATGAATGAGTGCTCCAGGGGAGTGAGAGGTATTGTATGGGTGAAAATTGAATTGTTTCTTTATGTGCCAAGTTCTATCAGGACCCTGTTTGACTGTAGCAACTTTTCTTTAAAGGCTTCATAGACAGATAACAAGGATTTCTAGTTGGCAAGAATCAAGTTTAAACGAAGTATTATGTTTCACTTACAAGAAATATTATTTTGATATCCTTTGATGTAAGTTGCTACTCAGATTAGCTTAGTTTCTGTTACCTTACTATGAACATACATTGGCACTAATAAATCTGATCTTTTTTTATAAAAATAAAACCCAAATGTCTGTATAGGTGTCTTTGGTTGTTTTAACACCACTATTGCTGCTCGTATGTTACTGTTTTCCTTTCCAGACAGTTTCTGTGTGTGAAGTTCAAAAACTGAATGATTTCTTTATTTTTATAATGCTGCTCCACTGTCCTTTTGTTTGGTTCATTTTTCAGGGTGTTTGCACAAGAAGTTAACCGCAAACATCATCTCCAGGATCTTTTACTACTTTTCAGGCAGAAATATTGCTATAGTTTAAAAAAAAAGGTATTCTTAGCTTTGATACATAATTTATCAGCTGGATGGAGTACCAGTGCTCAAATTTCTGAAAGGAAAAGCAAGCAGCAGCAGTGTCTCCCGGGCACAGGTAGTCAAAAGGAGTTGGGAAAGTCTGAGGCTGGGAGCAAGAGCAAGTTTCCATGTTGTCTTTTTTTCACTTTTCTGTTCCAGTCTCATCTTAATATTATCTCCCTTCCATTTGCTAAACAAAATATTTTAAGTCCTCCTTTTCTCTAAATTTGGTGCTTTTTTTATTCCCCTCAGGGTTACTTTAACAACCACAGGGTTGAGTCAAGACTATTTTTTTTTTTTTTGGAAGGGTTTCTTTTTGTTGTTGATTTGTACAGACCCCTTTGTGTATAAATCCTACTGTCCTCTGTTACATAGTGCAACTGGAGTAGTTGGGGAATAAGATTAGACTGGGCAAGCTAAGGGCGAGAACACCAAAGAGTGTATTTCCAAGACGCTGTGTAAGGTGATTCTTTGTGGTCATATCAAAGTGTTGCTTTTGAGTACAGTATGTCTGGGATTATGTCACATGGCATATATAGAAGTCAGAAGAGAGTTGCCATAACTTTGAATACAAATTTTAATTTTTTTTTTTTCTTCTAATTGCTTATTCCTTTGTAGATCCCATATGCTTATGAGTGGTAAAAATGAGAAAGGTGTTCTTAGTGATTATCTTGATAAATGGACCATATGGATCGTATCTTCGCATTGGCCATGATCCTAATCAATGCCTCATGGTGCTATCAGATGCTATTTAAAAAGTAGTTATTTCCAAGTCCTGGGAGGTTTTTTCTGATGTCACAAAAATCGCATATTCAGTGAACTCATTTAATGGCAGTATGCCTTATAAACAGCCTAACAATAAGAAAACAATGAAAAAAATCATATATGTTGATGAAATTATGAAAAGCAATGTGGGTTTTCTGAAAAAATCTTTGGAATGGAGAAATTTGTACACAACATTGATTAAAGATCTTGCCTGTTGAGTAGTCAAAAAACCAAGACACAAAATCCAATGGGCTGGAGATCCACCTTTGAGACCTGGTTACGATGAATTTACTGGCAATGCTCCCAGCAGGGTGAAGGTGATACTTATTCTGCTTCTTATTTGACACAAACTTTCTCGACTGTGGGTAAGCTGCTGGATGCAAATGAATTTTCCTGTAACATGATGTAAAGTTTTCTCCACAGCTACATGAAAAGCTTCTGATGTGTGCTGAGTATTATTCTTTAATGTTGTTAAATTCAGCATAAAGTGTTAAGTTGATGGAATATGCTGGATCTGCGTGGCTGACTGGCTCCTGAAGAATTTAAGTCTGTAGCAGACCAAATTCTGTGATCGATACCATGCTCAGATAAAAGGGAAGATATGTTTGTGAAAGGCTTTCCTTTCATCCTTAAAGAAAAAGGAACAAAAGAATAAAATCATTGGTGAAAGACAATTAAAATGGCTACCTTACATAAGAGCTGTGAAGGTCTAGATGAAGTGAATAAAGCAAGGTAAGTGTACAGACAGCAGATATTCTGTTCTTTGCTGGCCCTTTGTTATAATCTGCAAAATACTTCAGTAATCTTGCCTTGCTCTGAGACCCATGAAACAGTGAGTTGACCTAAACATGGGTGAGAGCCCGATCAGATCCTTAACATAGAATTGCAGCATTACTTTTTCTTTTGAAACAGATTGCTTTTGAACCACGGTAAAAATTTAGATTAATTGGGTGGAAGCTTTCTCCACCTGGGGAATCAGTTTTGCAATTTTGCGATGCTGCCAGGGGTGCAAATGGCACACCTAATTTTTTATAACGGAGGAAATTGTTGTTGACCTCACAGGTTGTGAGCTGCGCTAGCTCTAGCTGTGGGCTGCACCACCATAGAGCGTGGACGCTGCTCAGGCACACTGGAACTTTCTTTTATGGTTAAATGATTCTGTTCTGCCAAAATTTACAGATCTCAGAGTTTAGGGACCTGGTACGGGTATGTAATTTCAGGAAAGTATTCAGTCTTTACATAGACCTGACCAGTAACCAGAGGGGAATTTTCTTTTGACTTCAGATCTTAAATGGGTCCAAATGAGTCGCAGGAGGGGATGGATTTTGTCACAGTAACATATGTATGTATGTGATCATACAGATTGGCACAACCTTATCTAAGGACTTGCTCTTATTTTGATTTTGTCATTATTATAATTCAATTATTAATTGATTAGTCACAACAAGGCAGAGTAGCAAGAACAAACAAAATGCCTGGAAAAGGAAAATATAAAGATACCACAGATATAACTACATTACCAAAAAAAAAAAAAAAGTAATCTCCAACTGTTGCTGATATATTAATTTTTCAATGCATCTTTCATATTCATTAAAAATTCTTTATGCTGTATTGCTTTCACTTACCTGAAGGAAGAATTAGATGATTAATTACATTGGTTAGTGACTTTTTCAAGCAGAGAACTGAAGACAACCTAAGGAATGCCTCGCTTTTGGTCCCTAATGATGCATATCCTGAGTAACTACCTGTTTGTGAGCGGGAGTAATGTTGGGCTGTAGCTCTTACAGGTTGGGGTTTTTTCCCCCTCTAGTACACTCAAGTTTTGCTGCTTTAAGTTGAATACTTGGGACAATATTTTATTTTACACCTCGTGATGTAATTCAACTAATAAAAATAATAGGTAGCTGCTTAATACCATTTTTTCATGGAATCGGTGAATGAAGTCACATTTTACAAGTTTTTCCTTGTTAACAAATGTTCTCATTTCTCCTGGTGTCTCATTTTAAATTCACAAAGGAAGCAAGCTGTAGCTGTTGCAAAAAATATTTAAGGTGTAGTGGTATTGGGTGAACAGTGAAAAGAAACATTAGCAAGGGTTGGATCTCTGTTTTGATCCCACCTCTGCAATTGTTTTCTCTCATGTTTCTTTACTTGTAATCAATCAAATCCCATCTTAATCTAAGGTTAAGTGATATAACACGTGCACACATTATATATATATATATCTTACACTTTGTATATATATGAGCAAGATTTTTTTTTTTTCTTCAATGACTTTTGGATGTAGTAATTCTTTCTGCTTGTTGGAAGTCCTGGAAAGGATCCTTGACTCTATGTGTGTATGTTAGTGTTTACCATGTGATAGCAACTTCTCAAATACAAGTAATGCTAATAATCATTAGGAATGTAAAGTCTTTCAGACCATGCTCAATGACCTTTCTCTCTCTCCATGGTAATGCTAGAATTGGCGCTTTCTAGGCACATGTCAGGCAAGTGGCCACACAATGAAATGAAATGGAGGGCAGTTGCAATGGAAAAGGAAGAAGGGTATTTTTACTCTCACACAGATTCCTACAGAAGAGCGTGGAATTGTTTGGAGCATGTTACAAGAATATATGTAGTAGTAAAAGAATGAATTTGAACGATACAATATTTAAGCTGGGTGTCAGGAGACCTTTTCAGTGTTAGAGACGGAATAGTTTTCCTAGGGATGATAGTCCCATCTCTGAAAGATCAGGAGCTGTATTGTACAGAACGCTGCCTAATGGAGCAGGAGCAATACCCAAAGGTGCCTTTCAATTACAAAACTCTGTGCTCAAATCTGTGCAGAACATTCGCTATCTGATCAGTGAATATAATAGTAATAATGATACACTTTTGTAATTAAAAGAACTGATGCTAGTGAAGACAAAAGCACTTCTGTTACAATAGATAGAAAACAGTAATGACCTACATCTACACCCTGGATGTTTCTAGTCTAAATTCTAGCTTCGTGGCTAAAAGCTGATTTCTTTGAGACATCTTGGGATATTAATATACCTTCCTTTGATTATATTGTTGCTGTCTTCTTGGATGATCACGATACAAACAATTTTCATCAGTAAAATTCTTAGCCTTGGCTATGCTATTGACATAATTTGTTACTTAAAAATTCTCATTGTTATGATATCAGCAAAGGCAGTGATGTAGTGAAGACACTGAATAAAACATCTTTGGGATATTTCTAGATAATCACAGTAGTAAGTAAATTTTTGACCTTTCAATGTGAATCTTCCTTGAGATTGCTGCATCGTTGATGTATTATTTTAAAATGTGCATTTTAGAAAAGACAAATAAATCCTGAATTTTCTTGGTCAGTTTGACTTGTAGGAACATAAAAATATTTTTGTGTTAATCTCAGTTTACACCTGTTTAAAAATGAGCTGTTCAGTTATATTATTGAAAGGACTGTTGTTTGTTTGGGTTTTTTTTGTTTGTTTTGTGGTTGGTTTTGTTTGTTTGGGGTTTATTTTTATTTGGTTGGTTGGGTTTTTTTAATGCTATAGAGGGAGATCTTAACACTTGGGAAATTTAGTGAGTGGTGAATGAACTTAGTATGTGGTAACCTACCATAATGTGTATTAATGATGAGGGAGGGAGGCAGGGAGCGGCAACTCTCAATGTTGTTTATAGAAAATCTGGCTCATAAATTTTCTATTGCAAAGGACATGTTTGTATTATGTTTATGTACAGGCACAATGAAAGTTTTTCTGAGAATGTCTCACAGTACTTTTATCCTCCTCTGAATTTGCCTGTGAAAAATGTAGTTCCACTTCATGAAATCTTTGAGTTGAATGATACAATTTAAATGCCATAAGGTATCAAATACTTTTATCTAGTCACAATTCAAAATGTCCATTAAGATCATGCTACTCTACTATTGAACACAAAATTTTCCACAGCAGTTTTATCTTAAAAGATATTTAAAAATTATTGACACTTTTCTCCTTTAACAATTTTATTTGTATTTTTATAGTGCCATTAAATTTACATTTTGCTAATTTTGCTGCCTAGAGAATCCTGAACTCAGAAACTGCAAACTTTTCTAAACAACCAATATTTCACATTTGAAGCCCGTTTGGGTGCTAACTTTAATTTAGTAAGACAGATAGCAAAGACTTCAAGGCATACATATGATATCAGACAATAAACAAAATAGTTTCAGACTACAAGCCTTTATTGAGATCTGATGCTCTGGGACAGTGAAGGAAACTTTCCATACTTATTTTTAGGGTTATCTTTAATTAAAATGAAGAATGTGTATGAGAATTGCAAATAGAACTGAAGGAATGCTAGATTCTAGGGGGTGGAGAGTAATGTTAAATGTCAGGTCTCTAAGGCAGTTTTCAGATAAGATAGTTTTTGGTATGCAGTAGTACCTACAGGAACATTTCAGGTATCCTAATGAAAACATTTATTCTAATGAGAAGAGCATTATGACTAAAAACCAGACTGACTTACTTTGATTTCATGTTATTTTAGGAGAAGCATTATTTGTGCTTTAAATAATTTTGGAAAGGCAAACTCAATAGCCTTTCATTCCTAATTCTGCCAAACCAGTACTAAGAATTACTTGGAATCACATTGTTATTGACAGAAGTAAACACATTATTAGCAAAATGAATGGCATGGTAAGTGCAGAATGCTAAATACATATTTGCAAATATAGTTGGAATATATATCAGGGAAGATACAAGGAATTCCTACTTCTTGTTTGTAGATTTTACAGAAAATGGCAATTCAGAGATTGAATGGTCAATCAATAACTTGTCCATAGGCTGATTTTACTTGGAACTCATCCATATTACAGCTGTTCAGAATTCACAAAAAAACCCAAATACATAGTATGTGTCAATTAGTATTATAGATGTCCATTTCCTCAAGTTAACAGGAAAAGAGAAGAGAATACTCATTTGAAATACTATACAGTATATTTTAAGGCTGTTTATCTATAAAAATCCCAGGCTATACTTGTCCAGACCATGAGTGTCTGCCCCTAAAGAAACTCCCGGTAAAAATAATATAGTCAGAATAGCAGAGTCAGAAGGTGACTCTGTGCTCTGCCTGATGGATGCTGCGGTTCACGCTGTGCCCGTGGTGGCTACAGGCTGTAGGTGTGGGGACGAAGGGAGGATGGGCCAGATGTGGTGTGGCAGGCAGCTCCAGCAGCCTCTGGGAACCTGACCCTCCAAGGGCCAGACGGGCATGCAAAGCGCCTTGGGTGTACGCCATGCGTTAGGCCATCCAGGCACATTCTCCTCCCTGCCTTGTTTTAGAAGGTCCTTGGCCTTAGGGTCTCCTTTCCTGAATAGGCTGTTAGGCAGGCAATGTGATTAATTCCACCCTTGAAAAGATCATTGGCAATCTCTACGTATGCTGGTTTTTACCCATGGAACTTGGATTGGTTGGCGTGTTTGAGGGGTATCACTGAAAACAAGAAAGTAAATATTTAGAAGTATAAGTTGGATTTAAATTGTTTACTTTATACTGAGGACCACTGAACCAAAGTCAAGTGCTATCAAAGAGATTTGTCAGAAGTAAGGTTATATATGTGAAATCTCCTCGCTTCCTTTTCTTGAGCACAGTGTATATTCCATCAACTATAGGAAGCCACATATTCACTGCTTTTATCTAAAATCTGAAAACAAATGACCTTGCAAGAGCAAGTTGGAGAAAAACAAGTTTTGAAACTCTAACCTTCCAGTGCTAAAAATGATTTGGAATTGATGTGATGTGTCTTCATAAGTAACTCCTGAGACTGAAAATGTCTAAATAGGATTTCAAACTATGGAGTAGAACTGCTGAGGGAGAACAGAAAAACGGAAAGGCTGTGATTAAATATGGTGGTGTTATTGCTTCTGCAGACAAGAGGAAACCTTTATTTTTTATTTTTACTTTTGGTCATGATCTTCACAGCTATAAGATTGCAGAAAATATCCCAAATGTGTCCTATAAAACCCCTTCTTTTGGATGAAGCTGTTGAATGAAGAACAGCTGTTTGCATCCTAAGTGGGATGGATTGTTTCAAGTGAAAAAATAGTCTCTGGAAATAGTGTTCAAATGAAAAATGTATGCTATTGCCAACATCCTCAGTGCTTGATATCTCTCCAAAAAGGAGGGCTATAGTTGCCTGTTATGACACTTCATTAAATACTTTGTTCTGATACAAGTCACCTGAGGAATACTTCAGAATTTGTTGTTCAGTTTCCTACTTTATTCAAATATATAAGAAATACAGTGGAAATCAGACATGAGTTCATAGAAGAATTTATGGTAAAATAACATCAGGACAGCATAATGAAATGAATCCCTGGCATGAATAGAGGAGTTCTGAAAGAGCGGTTACTGAGTCTACTTTCATATCTTGCTTGTTTTGTATTTTGTCATATTTCTTCACTGAATTAAATCCCCACCCAGAAAATCATTTATCATGACCCTTTTTTTAACTCAGTTTCATCTTTCCCACTGGAAATTTATTTTGAGTGAAATGATCTCTTCTAGACAGTTGTAATTAACTGCTCTTAAGTAGACACGAGGAATGGAGAGATTTTGTACTCATTTCTGCTAAATTTTAGTGGGTAGCATGGCATGGTTTTTGACATTGCTTCTTTTGGTTATTCCCTTATGGACTCTGAATCAAATTGTGAGTGCTTTGAAGAGGGTATGTTGGATTGACTGAAAGTGAGTGAGTTTAATGCTTGTTAGCTGACTTCTCTTGTTTCATTAACATGTAGAAATTCCCATTCTGTTCCTACACATCTGAAATACATTTCAGTGCAAGGGTACCTCACCAACTGATATTTCATTCTCTAGCATGGCCCTGCCCTTGCAAACACAGCAGTACAGGTTGAAAATGGGCAATCCCATGAGTTTGTAGAACAAAGGCTCAAATAGATAATTTGAAGATGCTAGAATGCCATTGTATGATCTGTCTCAATGTACTTTCAATGCTTTCTTCCTTATTTTCATTATGCCCGGCCCTGAGAATGTTGTTTTTCTTGAAGATGAGGGAGGATAATTTTTACTAGACCTTTCAGTTCAAGAACTAAAACTTGCTTAGCTCTGGATCAGAACACAAAACTTGTCTGCTTAGCTTGACTTTTTCTAATAGCTGATATTAGCTGGGAGGAGAAAATTTCTTATGGGAAAACATATTTTAAATGCTAAAATGGATTAAGCGATATTAACTGCTATTTAAAATTCACTTACACATAATAGATATACAAAAAGAAATAATATGCTTTTAAATTCATTCAACAAGTACTACATGTTATAAACATGCTAATCTGTCCTCTCTGGAATTTAATGGGTAATTTAACCTAGCTAAAGATATATTAATATAATTAGACACATACTTTCAATGTTCACTTGTACCTAGTTCAGATTTTTTTTATTTTTTTTATTTTTTTTAAGAAAAAATTTCTGGGGCAACTTTGGACTTGATTGTTGTTAATTTCAGTTTAATTCTGTCATGTTTCTTCCAACATAGACTGTATTTTGAACATGGAGATGTTCCACATTCTCTGCTGAGTTCTGCCTTCATGCTCTTCAGTCAGGAGGAATTCCTAGCTCCAGAGTATTGTTAGAAAATGGGTATATATTGAACATTGCCTATGTAAAAGGAGTACGCTTGAGCCAAAGGGGGTCTCCACTACGACAAACATTCTTCTGGACAAACTGATGAATCAAACAATATATCTTGATGAGCAGAGTCTTCCATTGTCAGAGAGTGACTTGGAAGAAGCAAAAATGAAATAAATAACAGGATTTAAAAAAAGAGAATCTTTCACAGAGTTTCTGTAAGAAAAAGAGAATCAGACCAAACCTAGAAACAGAAAATTAATTACAGGAGTGGGAGAAATCTAGTAATTCCAGAAGGAAACAGAGGATAAAAGACCTAAAGTTTCTTAACTTGGCACTTTTGAGTTGTAAAGAACATGTGAATGGTAGGATAACTGAGGCTGATAAAAGCATGAAGATGTTTTATTACTTTGTCTAGCTCTACATGCAACCAAAGAACCAGAACAGTGAAATCATGGCCAAGATGGTCGAGTACATCATCTTCAAATGTTGTGTACCTCTGTGGCTCTGTAGAAGAGCCTGACAGTTACTACAGTCTGGAAGGAATAGCTCCAATGCCAGAGGATTGATGAGGGCAGGTCATTGATGAGGGAGTAATTACGAAATTTTGCACCAAGGGAGCATTCTGGGAAACTGGAGATGGAAATGGTGGTTGTGACTAGGCACTCCACAAAAGCTTCAGTGACATTTATAAGGGGAAGAACATTTCATTGAGGTTTCTTTAAATGACAGGAATGCTGTTCTTTTCCCCATTTTTGTGATGAGACAATCATTGTACATCACTTTTCTCTAACTGCTTTTGGCTCAGATGGGTGGATGAATGGAAAAGCCTGCCAGATTTAAAACAAACTTTATCATCCCATTTTTGTTCTGTACAGAATGGATTTAGTTCTTTCTACCTTATTTTATGAAGTCTACAGACTACTGCACACTTCTCATGGTCTGTGCCAGGACCATGTGTCATTCATTTGGGAGCACGTGATCAACATGGGTAAGCTCTAGCCTGATTTATAGAGCTGATGATTGCTATTAATGAGCATGGAATCTCTACTGTATACCATAGCAGAGCCTAATGGCCATATCCACAGTCAATCTCTGTTTTTCCAAGGTCTGTTTTTCATCCTACAACCCTATCCAAAATACCTGTTACGTGACAAAAACTCAAAGAAAGAGATAATATTAAGCCATTAATTAAAACTGGGGTGTGGGGTTTGGTTTTGGTTGTGGGGTTTTTTTTTATTTATTTTATGTTATTCTTTTATTGTATTTCCTAGCAAGCAAAATTTCAGGAATATTTTCTTTGTTTTTCTATATTTAAGCCTATCAGTTCACACACACCCCAATATACAGTTTATCCATTAGTATCATCAGAAGAAAAAATGAAATATTTCTCTTACTGGCAGTCAATCTATCTTTTCTCCAATTTTACTTAAATGCAGTTTTCAAGGAAGATATATTTTTGTCTGAAGACCAGTCTTTTATAATCTGAATTTGGAGCACATTATGATTTAGTAATTTACTTTTCTCCTGTCTTAAATATTTATTTAATCTGAAGATTTATTACTATTATTCCTTTTATTCTTAAGCTTGCACTTCACTCGGACTGCAAAAGTCCCTTCTGTTTTTCTCATTTCCTCTAAATTCAAAGATAGTCCATATTTCTTAGAACTCTAGTTCCTTATTTATCTGCCTGTCAATCATTGTGTCTTTTGGGACCACTAGGAAATCAGGTCTTTTTAGTTCTCTGTACAGCTGAAGTAATGAAGTTCTGCTCTGGGGTTGTGCAGGTCAGAATTTGACCCTTGCAGTTTATCACCCAACATCCTTCCTGAATTAAAGGACTTTAGCACCATTTATCTACTTATTTTTAACACCCAGATCAAAGCCAATATAAGACATCTCTGAGATCTAGTATAAACTTTAAGTCCTAAAGAAAAAAGATGGCAAGTCGTTTGCAGGAAGCACTTATATGAGTGGACTCAACTTAAATTCTTAACTGAGATAATAATCTTCTTTCTTTTGTTTAAAGAACAAAATAATAATCTTCCTTCTTTTGTGTTGTCCTCTTCTATCCCATTCCCTTACAATTCCTTAAGTAAGTGTTTAGTGGAGTGCAGCTGGCTACATGCGGACAGAGTGCTGAAGTGGTCTCCAGGCACTGAGGATGTGGAAGTATAACACTGGGCGGGAGGTGGGTGTAGGGTTGTTTAAAGTCCTCCATCTTTAATGGGAAAGTGAGAAGTGGTCATTAGACAGTTGCAGTGGGTTGGGCTTCTTTCTTGTTCAAATGTCACCTTTGTTTACTGGCTGTCCTGCTATAATAATTATTCTTCTGAGAGAAGCAGAGTGGTACCTGTATTATGCTGGATGCAAGAAGTGAATGGGGCTGATGCAGCCTTGAGCTCCCCTTCTCTTTCTGCTGCACTGGGGTGAGGCCACACAAAGCCAAAAATTAAAAGAGACTTCACATGGTTTGGCTACTGAGCATTGCTTCAGTTTCTTGCTGCCTTTTTGCATCTGTCACATATGCAAATCATATACTCCTATACTATAGCCATCCTTGAGTCCCACCAACATCTCTCAGGGAAGGGAGTAGAAGGTACACACCCCTACCCTTTCTCTAAATCCACACCTGCAGAGATGCATTTGGAAGGAAGGAAGAGAAAGTCATGTCCCAGTAACAGAAGTGATTCGAATGGCCATACAGTAAGGACCCAAAGGGTTCTTTCTCACAAGGGAAAACTATTTGAGGGAGATCATATCCATCTTCCATCTGCGTTAGCTGTTGTGCAGCTTAATCAACACAGGGAATTAGCAACTTCAGTCAAAAGCCTTTACCAAAAGAAAGTAAAAGCCAGCAACGTTACTTTTGTGGTCCAGGCCACTGACCTGGGCATTATGTTCCAAGGCAAGGAATTTTAATGTCTAGAGGGATTTATGATTGTATCTTACATATATTTGCTTTAATGTGTTAGGATAATGAATTTGTACTAAATGCATTGCAATTTACTATCATGTAAAGTAGCAGGTGGCGTGAGTTGCCTGCTGCTTTCCAAGTATTGTCAGTTCAGTGTGAAAATACTCTCTTTTCTCTTTAGGATTATATTGTGGGGTTGCTGCCCAGTATTGAATGAGGAATTTTTGTCCCCACATTCCTGCTTGAGAGAGATGTCTCCCTTTTCCTCTGGTGAGGAAGATGGTGAGTTCTCAAATGCATTAACCTTTACTTTAATGCCATTTCCACCTTGTCCTTTGGACTCTAATGACTGCAGGAAGGGAGTCCTCAACGCTGCTGGCCAGTGGCCTGTGGGGCTGCTTCTGCTCTGATGTATTTGGATGAATATGAAAGGAAGAGAGAGAGGCTATCATGAATCACATCCCCACAGGAAGAGGCAAATCAATTACAAGACTCAAGGACACCAGTTACTGAGTTAAACATCTGTTTACACCTACACACAAAGCAGCAACCTTGGCTTATGTTCATACAGGGTCAGGGTGGGAAGACAGTTGATGATTTTCTCCCGGAGCATGAGATGAACTAACACACACAACTAGTGTTCTGGCTAAATGTTCTGTTTGGAGAGGGGATGGGGAGGGGAAGTCTTGCCAGGAAAAAAACAGTGATATAAAGCAAGAATTAAGCTGTTCAAGAGTGTTCCTCATTCTGAAAGAATCAAGAACTCAGTGCAGATAAACCTTCCTGCGCTGTTGCTGTCATCTTAGGCAAATTGCTCTTGCCATCCTAGTGAAGTGCTCTCCAACGTTTTCTAGTATCTTCCCTCCTTTGATGCCTCAAAACTTCCTACACTACCACTCACTAAAGGGAAATCCCTTTCAGAAACTGCTTTTGGTTTTTGGTCTTACTAATAGGCAAGGTGAGAATAAGGAAAAGAGATCTTTTACTGATCAGATTGGAAAACAGGATGATTAAGATCTATTTAAGATTCTTTTCCTCTGGATGGGGTTGATGACTGCAGTTGCAGACCTACCATATAGAGCAAATTTTAATACACTGATAGCTGTTCCTCTTGTTTCAGCTGCAGATTGCTCTCAGAGTATAAAAACCAAGTCACTGTTTGACTTTACAAAGCAGCCAAGTAACTTCTGTGATGACATACTATGCAAATCTCCTCCCTACCAGAGCACTCTGCTAACAAGAATTGTTCCTTTGACAAGCTGTCCCTGAAAGCAAGTGTTCCTACCACCTTCACATTCTGCCACACAGGGACAGGCGATACCTTTGCGTGCTTCTTGCCCAGGTGTGCCAAAAGACAGCCAGCAACACGGATGGCATCTGGGCAGTGTCATGGAATGGGCCCTAATTCCAGCATAATTCTTCAAAAGAGGTGTCCAGCCTACTGTACTGGTGTCTGTAAGTTCCTGCATCCTTCCCCAGATTAATTCAGGGACCTGCAAATAGTGTTACCAATCTTGTATGAATTGTTTTGGGGTGTTGTGGGGTTTGTGTGTTAAGTCTAAACTACCCCATGAAGCAATTTTACTATTAATTCTGTAGACACAAATTCGATTTGTGGGTCACTCTCAGAGATGTTCCATGATGTTAGAGGAAAACCCTTCTGTAAATGATTCATTCTAGAATAGATAAATGCACTGTATTAATGTGGAAAGCTTAGGTGGGATTTAGGCCCCTCCATGATAGTAATATTGGTCTCCTCCTTGTTTGCAATGGAAGCAATATGAATTTTGCCATTGAATCAGTGCAAAATATTTAACTCAAGGTGCTGAATAAACGTAACTGCGAACACATTTGCAGAGAGTCCTAATATTTATCTCATGTATCTTGTAAAGAGGGTAGTAGATTGAAGTGCAAGTTTATAAACCTTGGCCTCAGGTACATAATTTTCTTTTTACAAATACCTCTTTGGCTAGTGAAGAAGGAATAACCTAAGTATTTTTAACAAAAGGACTTGGAGATTTCTGTCCTTCCACCTGTTAACCACTTAACTCATAATCTTGTGTGTAATGCTATTACAAATGCATAAATAATTGCTTCAGCCTTAAGCTGCACGTGCTGCTTAAATAACTTGGGAATATATTGCTTCCCTAGCAGTGACTACAGCTTACAAAACACATCCAGAGCTGCAGCTTCCTATTTCTCTCCGTTATGTATGCTGACAGCTTTCAGATAGTAAGTATTTCGTTGTCATCTCTGAAGAAGTCAGCGTTAAAATGACTATGATGTCTTCCCACTTCTACATGTGAGGTTGTGTTGGACCAGCTCCAAATGGCCTGGATGCCCTGCTGTTCGTGTCTGACTGTTTTCTGTGAGGAAGGCAGTTTATGGAGGGCATTTCAGGAAAGGGGAGCCAGTAGCCAGGCCAGCGTCTCAATGAGTTTTACGCTAGACGGTAGGTAGATGAGTTAACAGTGTTGGCTGGATTAAGAATTACTAAATACTGCGATCAGCTGCTGCAGGCATGGAAGGGATAGGAGGGATGTTGAGAAAAAGATAAAAATGATATCTCTGATGAAAAAAAAAAGGGCTTCTCACCCACTTTGCTGGGGTTTTTTTGACTTTTAAATTCTGACATTGATGGATTAGAAATAAAGCAGTGAGCATCTCTACTGAAATGAATTGATATATATCAACTATTTCAGTCATGACTTCATTCTTGCTTTGTCTGTCTCTTAGTTATTAGAAAATAAAGAATGTAATTTATTTAAAGCTTATTTTTAGTATTTCACTTGAGACTACATTTGGATAGAAATTAAAAGTGAGGTGATAGGGCTCACGAGTTAGATGTCATTTTTATTAGTCATTTAAATCTATCTTAAACATGCCTGATACTTGAGGAGAATTTAAAATGTATATAAAATACAGAGCTCTCTGCAATTAATGGACTGAGATGGTTATTTCTGATTAGCACGTACCCAGTATTTCAGAAGGAGGAGACCTTACCAGCTATCACATCATTTTTTTTTTTTTCTACAGATTGTATGAAGAAAACAAGCCTTGCTCTTTTTTCACCTCCCAATTGGTTTTTCAAGTTTGAGCAAACAAGCTACTGAACTGAAATAACCAGATAGCAGAAGGAACTACTGGGGACAAAAGCTAGTTTAACACTTCAACAAATTCTACTGCAAGATGATTAGTCTGTGACTTTCTTCAGCTGAGTGGCTCTGCTTCCCTCCAAGCAGTAGCAATGCACGGTCACATACATAGATATTTTTAATACATGATAGCAAGCTTGGAATTTTATAAAATTTGCTCTAAGTTCATTTTTTAAATCTCTTTTATATGGAAAATACAGGCATTAAAAGGTCTATCTTTTGTTTCTTTTGTTTTGTAGCTGCTGTTTAAGCATTGTAACAGCTGCTGTTGTCCATTGTCAGTAGTATTTTTTTTGTCAGTGCTGTATGATCTTGGCAGGACCTCCATGCTAGCATGTCTTTAGCCAGAAGGCTTCAGTCTTGCTCTTCTCTTCTAAGGAACGACCACAAGTTTGATTAAGGCTTGCCAATGTTTATTATCATAAGATGGTCCTTGGGTGGTCATTTTGCCAAGGTGCTAGTACACGTGTGCCTGGCAGAAAGCAGTGCTCTTTTGGTAGGTGCAGGTACATGATTTCTTCTGTGATCAGAAGGGTGGACTACGACCTAAACCTGTGCAGGAGACTCCACCTGCACCGCAGCCCTCCCCAGGCGTTGTGCCTGACCTGTCCCCTGATCTGCATGTTCGCTCCCTTATCGTTGGCCGTGCACCATCCCCTGCTTAAGAAATTTATCTCAATTACTTGCTTTTGACAGGTCTGTGTATCTTTTAACATTCCCCTGACCTTGTTAGCACTTCCATCTTGTGTAAACAGTTTATCTATCGGTCACAGGTCTGTGAAGTCCCTTTTGGTCAACACTTAAGTCACAGCTTTTATTTGAGCAGTGTATGGTCTGAGCTATGCTCCAGCGAAGCTGATACCAGTGATACAGAAGCGTACCCCAAAATGAGTGTTATAGTAAGTTAGGATGGCATCATTTTAATTTAAACTGTTGTAAAAAAATAATGATATGCACAAAGTAATTGAAATACTTTCTTTTTCTTGAAGTAGAATGAAACTGATTTCCTTGTGGTTCTTTATTTGATATAAAGGGACTATCTCTGTATGCATATTGCCGTGACAAATAATATATTGCAGGATTAAAAAGGGGTGCTACCCATTCATTTTAAAAAAAAAAATTAATAGTCATTTGATAGCTCCGTGTAGAGCAACAGCTCATAGCACTGTAAACTGGGTTTTTTTTGGATGTACATTTTACCCCATAAATGTTCATCCAAGCGTATGTATGCCCTTAATATGCAAATGATATACAAGCCTATTAAAAGATTCCTTCATATACTTCCAATCTCAGCTGAAAAGACAGGAGTGATAATATATGTTCATCAGAAAATTCTATAATTGGGCAAATAGTGAAGAAACTCCTGCATTGATAACACATTAATTTTATTGGTGGTTGGCTGTATGGATAACTAAACACCTTTGAGACAGAAAAGTAATTAAAAATTGTAAGCACAGTTAAATGTGTCCAGATAATTCTAAATATTTATAGATATTCTCTGCATGCATATAACACAGACATGTTCAGGTGCATACATCACATGAATGCTATTAAGATTGCAGTGGGAAACTGTAATGGGAAGTTAGAAACCATCAGACTTGATGGTTGACTCAATGATATTGAATTGCCACACACCCCCCTCCACTTGCATATGCTTTTTGTTAAAGCCTGTAATTATCATGATTACAGACCCCTTCCTATTCAATGCATAGAACAGAAAGTGTGTGACTATTTTGTTCCCCTGTGCAGCCCTACACTTATTTACTGTTCAGTTGCTCTCTGAAAAGATGTAACAGATTTCTTCATGATTTTTTTTTTCCCCATGTCATCATTTTCGTATTTGAAAGGGCTGTTGTAAGGATGACTTTCTTTTGGGCCCATCTGCCTTGGTGCATTCTCCTTTGACAGGAAACAAAATTTGGCTGTAGAAGGGAAGTGAGAAACTGCGGTGTGCGTCACACGCTCTTGTCTCGAAGAATCGCACTTCTGTTAGTGATTAAAGGTAACCAGCAGTCCTTTGGCAGGTCTGAACGGGCAGGGGCAGCAATTACACTCTTTTTATGTTCTTCCTGGCCAGATGAGCAGGGGTAGGTGGTTGTGATGAGAAGCAGGAAAAACTAAAAGAGGTATTTTACTTTTTTCAAGGAGAGGAAGAGGCCATCAGGTCATTTCATGGCTTTAGCAGCCTGCACTGGGTGCAGCTGAGACCCTCCATTTCTCCCCACGTAGGACTCGGGGCTGAATTCCTGGCTGTGTTTTAGACAACTGCTCCCTTTAACTGCTTTAGTGGAGAAAAACATTGATCCCGTGTTTACAGATCAGAACAAATTTGTAGTTTTGAGATGTGTGTTTTTCTCATGACCAGGGTTACTTTAGACCTTTTTAGAATAAAATCCAATAAATGCAGAGTATTTAGTGAAACAAAAAGACACCTTTTACAGGTGTTAATTCTATGAACACTGAACTAACCAATATATTAGAGAGCTGATGCAAATTTTTATTCTTTCTGGGGTTTGTTGCTCGGTATTTGTTTGTTTGGGAAGTAAGGGTTTGCTCACATTTTTCGTGTTGATAGTGACCTTCCTAATTTGAGTTAAAAACAAATGGAGCAGAGAAAATTACTAAGGCACCCAAGCATGCTTTCAGCTTCGCCACACTGAAACATTTGTTTATTCTGCAGAGCTTCGGGAAGGCAGCCCAAAGGCTTTGTGGGATTGAGGACCATAAAAGATGGAACAGGTGGGGATGCCTGATCTTTCCCTTTAGTAGCTCTTAATATGCCACTGCTGCCTCTTTGGGGCATTTTTTATAAAATATGTGCATGCCAAACAAATTGAAAATGATGCAGGCTGTATGTCAATGAGATGGTAATACAATTACTTGTTGTAGATGATGCTCTGCATCCATCTGCTCCGATTAAGTGAAATGAGATGTACTCCATTTTCTTATGGTTAGATGACAACAGAACACATAACCACGCGTGTCAGAATTATTGGTTACCAGAGGCGGTATTCAGATGATTCCATCTTCTTTGTTCTTCCCCACCTTCATTCTTTTCAGACTTGCTGTATACACATCGTAAGTCCTGAATGCTGCAACCCATGAACACATCATTTAAAATAAGCCCTAAGATAAAGATAAATGCCCATGGGCTTTTAGCAGTCATTTAGAAAAATGACTTTTTTTTTTTATTTAAAAAAGATCTTTAAAAAAAGCCCCCATTTTTTAATATCACTTAAAATGCAACAATTGAACCACAAAGAGAAAAAAATAATTTAAGAAATCTTCCAAAATGGTTTGCTATCTAAGGGAAATCAGCATAAATCTAAAATAATAAAAGTATTAATGCGATTTTGGTATGTCTGTTCTCTGTTGAACAAGGTTGCTCAACTCTGTGTCTTATAATATTTATTACTTGTAACTACTGTTAGGTTTCTGATCACAGAAACTTCAGTTGCTGGAGCAGAAAGTTTAGATTCGTAGCTCTACCGTCCATGTAAAGTCACAAATGAATGTAGTGTGAAAACAAGAGTGTGCATGGTTTGTTATTGATGTGGTACAGGTACACCTTCAGTGCATTTTTCAGATAAACTTTCATTAAGGATTTAAACCAACCTTTAAACTGTGCTCTTCAATTTTTCATGATTGCACGTTAGACATATTTCGCAGCAGCGGTTGGTGCTTTGTACATGCAGTGCGAAGTCAAGAAGTAGTCAGGTATGAAAAGCTATGTGACATTGTTAATGAAAAACTGTGTTACTCTTCATTTCTTTCCCCATCTCCCCATGTCTTTTCAGTGTTATGCTGTCTGTGAAAAAACAGCAGAATTTTTTTTTTTTTATGTGACAGAGCGGGATTGCCTTAAATGAGAAAAAATCTTCCGCTGGCCTGTGAAGTGCCGTAGAAATGGGAGTGCAAGCACAGAGTCTGAACAGTCACCTCACCTCACTACGAACAGCTTCTTCGCTGGGCTTGGTAAGTGTGAACGCTTCTGCAGAAGGTGAATCTATTTTATTTCTACAGTTTTTGTACTGGAGGAGAGATCGCAGTTTTCAAACTTCCAAGAGCACCCGAGTGTAAGTTGTCTAGAACATATTCCCGAATGAAAGATCTCCCATGGGGCTTTCTGGTTAAAAACCCTATAAAAATTAAAATCAAAAATGACAGTGAAAACTTAAACATACTGGCTAGGTATGGCAGAGACTTAATTTAACCTGCTTCTGAGCAATGTAAGTTGACTTCATTACTACCACATTGCTGTTGTTAACTACCCTTTACATAAAACTAGTTCCTTCATTGCAGCCCCAGAAATCACTCAATATCTGTACATAAAAACCTTGCATTTTATGAGACTGTGCCTCTAAAGTCATGCTGGTGCAGATGTGCTGAAGTAATTTCTCAGAACCGGAAGCATTAGAAAATCAGTGACAAGTCTGGGTTTATTAGTTACGGTGCAGCCATACTGTGAATGCAGACCTACCTACCTACCTACCTACCGCTTTTAGGTCCAAGCTGTTCACACAAAGTTCAGTTTTATCATTTACACATCCCAGCTGGGTTTACTACAAACTCCTGTATCTGTATTCTCTGTTCCATTGGGTAGTATAAAGTTTAAATCTACTGTGCCTGTGCCTTCTATATGTTGAGAAGCTGGAAAAGAAGGTGAATGTGGTACGCTGCGTATTCTATGTACTCGTGTGCTGCAAGTCAAAGGGCTCAGCTGAACTCCCTGTACCGAACAACCTTTAAAAGACTTTATTAGAGATCATAATGGTGAGACTATACAGCCAGCCATTTATAAATGACAGCTTGGTTGAATTTAGACACAATTCCTTCTTCTAAGTTAATGGTCTGTAAAAGAGCCATGAAAAAATGAAACTCTGTTTCAGAAACAGACTGCAGATGGAAGAAGCAGGCGTCTGAAGTATCTGAAGACATGTAACCCTTGTGTAAGGACAGACAAGCCAAAACAACCTCTCTGAGACTTGGTACAGTATTTGAAGTCCCAGCTGGTAACCGTAGGCCGGGATCAAACATGGAACACGAACCACAAAACACAGTTGCCCCTCCACTTCCAAGAAATATTTTTCCCTATGAAAACATCTCCAGGTCAGCCAGAGAAAGAACGCTGCTGCCTCATATGCAAACCACCTGTCCCATTGCCCTTGCATAACGCACATGAAGCCTGGTGCAGACTGCCCGGTGTTATGCAGGAGAACCACGGGCAAAATTGGACTTTGAAAAATATTTTATATCTTAGCCAAGCCAAAATCACACCACCATATCACCTAGAGCTGGTGCTATTATCCACTCCTCAGCTTCTTGACCGAGAGCAGAGTTCATGTAGGAGTTCTTTAGAGGTGGAGCTGCTGTTGCAGCAAATCCCGTACAAAGAGCTGCAGTCTTCTGATAAGAACCAATTCCCACAAGAGCCTTTCTTTCTTGACTGGCTCAGAAATGTGGCAAAAAGTTTTTGATCAAGTGGGCTTAAATCTCCTCAATCACAGCAACCATTTTTCTATTGCAAGTGCAGAGTGTCAGTGAGGGCCCACGTGGCCTCAGCACAGGAAGCTTTGGGGAGCACATTTTCCCAAACCTTTGAAGACATAGTGAAACAAGTGCGTTTTATAAGAAAAGACTGGATGGGAGGAGGGAGGTCATTGGGTATCTAAGAAGAGGAAGACTATTCAACAATGGAAGATAACTTTAAAGAGTATGTGACGATGAGAGGTGTACAAGAATTAAAATAGAAAAGTCTATAAGCATAGTTAAAGGGAAAAGCAGCTCTTCAGATCTTCAGGGATTTGAGGGCAATGTTTAATTTGAATTGGAAGGTGAGCAGTCCATGGAGATACTGGCAATACCAGGACAATGAAGGAAGAGTCTGAATGTAGTTACTTGCCCCTGAGTCCAACGTGAGTTGACGACAGGACTCGAAGAGGATTTGATGGTGGTAGGAGATGAGATAGATGAAGAGAGTAGATTTGTGCCAGGCAGAGCAATCTCTCACAGTTGTCTGAAAAAATCAAACTGTATGTAATAAGACTGTAGAAGTGGGATGAAGAGATTGTGGCTGCATTGTAGAACCATGTTAGATTGGAAAAGGATGATATGAAGACCAATTTTTACTGTTTTTAAGGCAGTCGAGTATGCAGCCTTATTAACCATTAACAAACACCATGCTTGATGGGCAAGTCTACCTTTTAAAAATCGTAAGGATTTCAGGCACAGCAGGACTCAAAAGTGAAAGCTTTAAACAATCAATTATAGAAGCAAAAAAGTGAAAGCTTCAGACACAGTAAAAATTGAGGGGCCCATGCAAGGTTTCTTGCTTCCTGCTGAGCGCAGCTTTAATGAGTCACGAGCAGGGAAAGGCAGCCGCGGTGGTGAATTCAGGGAGAGGACACTCAGGGTTTAATTTAAAATTTCTTCTGAGGAGGAAAGTTCTGGCTGGGGGTGAGAGATTTCTGCCCAGCTGGCAACCATGTGTGAGCAGGACCTGCCGTCCCATTTGCAGGAGTGAACATGTGTCGCAGGCTTCTTGTAACTGCCCTGTGATTTACTGCTGTTTGCTCCATTGAAAACGTGAGGTCTGGTTTTGGTTTGGCTTGCGACACAGGATTTTAATAACTCGAGTGGCAAACTTGTCAGTGTGTAATACAACCCTTTCAGTCAAAATATCTGCTTGATTGTATTTAGCTGAGCTTTTTTAAGGCTGCTGCTGTTAATATGCGCTTGTATTTGTAATAGCCCTTTTGTACTCTGAGATGATGGATTGAAGTATCTGATTCCTCTTTGCTTGTGTTATTGATATATTTCTCCGATCTCCCCTTATTAATTTCCTCTCTAAACTAAGCCTTTCTAATCTTTTTCAGCTAGAAAGGTCCCCATGTCACTAAATATTTTTTTCTTTGGCCCTTGCGTTCTTCTGTTTTTGCTGCATTTCCCTGGCACCGGTTGATCTCTGGAAGTAGACTGCTGAATCCTTGCTTGTGCCTGGCTCAGAAGGAGGAAGCCTGTCTCCTTTCCTCCTTAGTAAGTCCCTGAGGTTTGCATACAGGTCTTATGGGCAGCTTTGCTTTAAGTTCTAAGTGGTCCAAAAACCGGTGGCAAATGAGAGGTAAACTCTCCTGTCTTGCTTCCCAGGTTTGATGGATTTTAGCCCAGTACTGAATAATACAACAGAATTCAAAATCCTTCACCAGGATTCATGGCCATCATTCAGCCCTGTTGTAGTTACTGTACAGTAGCTTTGACAGAGGAACCGTGAGTCTGGAAAGCCAGGAAATTTCTGTGGCACACATGCACAAAGAGTGAGTACCATACTTCTGGAAAATGTTGGGTTTACTGTTCATACACTGCATAGTGTATCCACTCATGCAACATATCCTGAAGGCTTTGAATTTACTGCACATATGCAATGCAGCAGGTATTCATATCTTCCATCTGGGAATTACTTTAAAGAAATAGAGCAGCCTTAACATTCTTTTTCCAAATAGACAGGCTGTCTCCCCCTTTCTTGTGCCGTAAGGATCCAAAAGGATCCTCAGCAATCAGAACTAACTGTTGAAGACAACCAGGGAGACTGCAAGCAAATGCAGATCTCTCCAGAACGTGTAAGGAACTTTGGGTAGGACTGTCTTCCCTGACAAAGCGGCCACAGTGTGAAGTCACTAAGACACTGTAAAATCACAGGTGAGAAAGCGCAGCTATCGTATTTATTTCTGGGTAACAGAATAAGTTCTATTTTACACCTTCACCCATGGTTCATCTCAAGTAAAACTGAAGTGCCTTGTCTCTGCTACCAAGATAGAAAACACATTTATTTGCCAGAAAATTTAGTGCAGGTAATGTTTTAGTACTGTCGGATCTGGCCAGATGTTTAATAGCTTAAGGGTTTGGCTTTTATTTTATTTTATTTTATTTTATTTTATTTTATTTTATTTTATTTTATATTTAGTCAATAGGAACAGAACAAACGTTATCAAAACATGTAATCCTCTGCTACACTAGGATTATAATGTCTCAGAAATGTCAGCTCCATTCTTCCTCCTTTCATGTCATCTTTACAGCAATTAATAAAAAAGTGTTGTTATTCTCTGCTTTCCTCATTCTAATAGAATGGCTAAATACATCTGAGCAAATGTTTCCTATTCAGGCTCAGAAACCAGCAGCACAGTTTTAGTTTTTGCAAGGCTCTGTGGCAGATCTTTCTGAAATCTCTGCCAGGCGTGGAATTGAGTTAGACCTAACTTTCCACCAGCCCTTTTAAACAGAATTAAGTGGGTCATGACCAATAAAAAGTGAAAATTTTGAGCAATTTAAGGTCCTATATTTGGTATGAAACAACTGAAATTAGCACAATTTATTTTTTTCTCCCTGTATTTCTTTATTTTTCCTTCCTTCATGTTATTAGATTTGCCATTGATTTTAGTGTGCGTTTTTTCCCTGCAGTAATATCAGATTTTGTTATCATTCTCTTCTTTTTCTTATCTTCTTCAGATGGCTTGTATTTGTTCCTCCTTTTCTTTCTTAGATTTCTTATTTTCTCTTTCTCTTTGCTGAGCCATTCTCCAGATAGCCTTCTCTCTTTTTTCATTCCCAGGCACAGTATTTTAATTCCCTCCTTCATCTACCCAGATTTCCAGATTGACTTTCTCCATTTCCTTTGCATAAGAGGTCTAAGAGGCACCTGAAATCAGTGACTCAACTGGTAATATAAAAATGCTTGCCAGGACAGCATGGCGGATCTCTTTCTTTAAGAGCACATCGGAATCAAACAAAAGTGCATTTCTTCCTTTAGTGTTTGTTCCTCTCCCTCATCATAAATGTTTATCTTGTTTTATCTGACCAAGACTTCAGCAATTAGTGTCAATCCGAGAAAATATAACATCAAAGATCATGTAGTAAGTTTAGTTTGCAGAAACTTGCCTCAGTATTTGAAGAAACAAAAATAGGCTACTGAGGACATTTCGGGGCCCTGCCATGCAATTTTGTTGCACTAGATGTCACTGTTATACTTCTTAAAATACGGTGGCCATCTTTTACGGCAATACCACCTCATGCTCTGAGACTCTTAAAAGTCTATTGTGTATGAGAAGGTGCAACCAGGAGAGCATTTTAAGAGCACAGTGTTGCCTGAAAGCATTCTTTTGTATTGACTTGTGTCTAAGCCATCGCTCCTGTACAGAAAATGGAAAATATTTCTTCTCTTCAGAGCCAAAGACATCCTAATCATTGTGGATGTGAATGCTCTCCAAATAATTTCAGTGCAAATGCTTTTTAGTTTCCAAAAGATGATTTGTAGCAGTGAATGACACTGAGAAATAGTACAGCAATTGCCACTTTGGCTAATGAAAAGTGGAAGCTTGGCTTCATCTCTGAGCTTTTTAAATGCACAAAGATAAGCTAAAAGAAATGCAAAGCCATTATATTGATGGAACTACTAATACACAAGCAGATGAACACTCATATCTGGCTTCCTCTTTGGCTAGTCTTCTACCTGCAGGTATAAAAACCTGGTAGATGTCAATCCTCGATGAACATTGCTTCTGCTATCTGAGAAATAATATTAGATTTATATGATAACCAGTAATTGATAGGATTGATTTATCTTAAGATTGAAGATTTGTACCAAGAAAGATAAAATTTCAAGGACTTAAACGGATCTGCCTTTGGCTGATGGGTGCACTCTTTGGCTTGTGCTCAACTGGAGGTGCATGCCAGAGTTATGACTGATGCAAACACATTTGCTGAGTCTTACCTGCTTTTCTAGCTTTCCCCCTTTTCCACACACACTTGACACCATGGAAAACTGTTCGTGTCTTAGAAGATCAAATAGATTTATTTGCCTCTGAAATAATCCTGTCTTTTTCATCTGCTTTCAGGTTGTTTGTCCTCCAGTCAGTGCTGTATCTCTTTGATTTTTTACCTCTTGCTCTTTCCAGGCATTTTTTATTTATCTGCTCATGTGGCCTCCATCACCCACCAGTTCCAAGTATTTAAAACCAATACCAACAGTGTCATCTCTTTCTTTCTTTCCAGCCAATAGTTCAAATAGCATATCAGTTTTAGAGGTGGGTGCTGAACCATCTCAGTAATTCTGAACAGGTAGACATCAATACGTTTTGCCATGCCAAGGGAGATAAACTAGGACTAGCTAGATGCTGCTATGGAAAAGGGTTGCAGGCTGAATTTTGGAGCTACAAGTGGAGCTACATCAGACAGCTTTTGCTGTCTCAAAATTTCTGGCACTGTGCATGTGTGTGAGAGAAAGGATTTAATGAAAGTAAGATGTTTTTTCAACAAGGTCTGAAATAGGTGGTTATCCTGCCTTTTCTCTTTATAGTTTACACTGACAGAAAATCAGGGAGAAGAAGTAGTTCATATCCCACTTGGAGCAAAGTTAGCCCCAAACTGGTTTTTAGATTTCTTACATGCTTGAGATCCTGCATACAAATATTGTCATTGTCTTTGTATATGAGAATCTCTGATCATCTTTTCTCTCTGGTTCAAATTTATATGAAGTCTTTGCATCTGCTGCTTCATTAACATTCATTTGTGAATTGTATTATTAAGCATCCTAGGCTTTTCCTTTGAAATTTCTTTTTCCTTTGCAATTCAGCAGTTTGCATGCAGAGAAAAGTGATCTTCAGTACCAACAATAAGTAGATATCCAAACTTAACACTTAAAAAGAGGACATAATTCCACTAGATTATTTCATATTCACTTAATTGTTGCATTTGAAAGAAAAGGAAGCAGTTTGTAGTATTTATAGAGCAGTTTGTACATGGAAGAAATTAATAATGCAAGAAGCATTTATTTGTTTGTCTAAATGTTCAGGGAGACTTGCCTTGCTCTCAACTAAACAAAAGCAGAGATATTTTTAGCTTTGATCATTCCTGACGGCCAAAACCACCCAGGAAAATGTAAAGACATTATCAGTTCCACCTGTTGGATAACTGAATTTGTAATATCATTGAACATTATCACCAGGAAAAGTAGGCTCTTCTTCAGCTAAGAAAACCCACTTATTATTATTATAAAAAGCATATTGATCAAAATTATAGAAGGGATTATGCTTAATTATGCTTGACAGTCTTTAAATTGGAATGGCTTTCACTGTTAAGGTTTCACAATATGGTCTTTTAAGACCGTTTTCTATCTTTATGTGCAACGTAGAGCAGAGTAACTACATTCTTAGTGAGAAAAAGACACTTCCCACAGGTATTATGCCATCATAGCAATTATCCTGAACAATAACGGGCTGCAGAGAATTAAACTCTGCTTCCTCCTTATGTGGAGTCTGAGGTGCACGTCCGAACCATTTAAAAAAGGCAAATCCTTCCAGGCGGGCAGTCTATTACTCAGCCAGCTGAGTGCACAGGCCAGAGCCAGAGGGCAAACTTTCACTTGACTAGGTCACTGATTTCCTCTTTACCATATGCAGTGTTTACAAAAGGAGGAGGTTTTTCAAAATGACTCACAAATTTCCTAGCTCAGTTGGCACATGAGAGATTTCGATCCGAGCAACTCCAGCAGTATTAAAATCCATAATTAACTGCAGTAAGTTTGTAGCTCCAAGATTCTTCTGCAAGAGAGGAAACCTTTTTGGTTGGTGACTTTGCCTCTGTGTTCAGACATTTGATTTCCTCACTTAACAATTTTGGGTTTCTAGACTGCTAAATCTATATCAATCTTGCAAATGATGTAAAGTTATGCAGATTTGAAGGTGTGTTTTCACCCCAAATATCGTACAAACTCTCCATCCTTCTTAATTAAGTCCTGTCTTGCCCCATCTCTGCTGAGGGAGACAAGTTGGCTGTCACTGGAAGTTGTGCATGCTGCTGTAGGCTTCATATGTCCCTGTGTGTGTTTATTCTTTCCTTATGACCAGATACCAGATGGCTCATGCAACAAGCAGTTGAAGGAGTTCAGCAATCCTGCTCATATTTAAAACAGACCAAAGTGATGGTAAAAATAAACAGAATGTGCTGCTGAATATTGCTGATGAAGGGAAGTAAATGTATTGCACATTAGTGTAAAATTATTTCCAGATTGTGGTATAGAGCTCGCCGCCTCACAAAATGTAAAATATAAAACATAAGTTGCCAAAACCCTAATTGAAATTCCTCTTTGGAGGAAATAGTAGTATCTTCCTGTCAGTGTACAGTATACTTTTATAGTAGTACAGGATTGTTTTTACATAATGTTTAAAATAACTCTTAGGAAACTGTTGGGAAAAATTATATCTGCTATGAAGAGATGCTGGCTAAACTAAATACATACAAACATAGGTATATCTATATCTATCTATCTATCTACATATTTGCCTTGAAGTAAATTTGAACTTCTAGAAGTATGAGAACTTCTTAGTTCTCATCTTAGATGTCTTCTTACTGAGATCTTAGATTAGATGGTTTCAAATATGAGAGTACAGCAGTCACTAAAATTTATTAAAGGCTGTGTTTGCATTGTATCAGAGGTGCATAAACATTAAACTCATAATACTGATAAGATGGTGGTATCCCTACGTGGAGAGAGATAACAGGAACATGGGCGGAGGGGTGTTGTGTAGTTATGATCAATTGCCATCATCTTGCAATGTTTCTCTAAAAGTTAATGCTCATATACAATTTGAATTTGCTTTTGTAAATAGGAAGTAGTCACTGGGGAACCCCATGAAACTTAGGCATGTAGTTCAAAGTACGCATGTAGGTAAGTTCCTTGCTAAGGAGTCATTGTTAACGCGTGCAGCCCCTGGCAGGGGGTTTGGCTAGCTGAGCAGACCACAAGAAACTACTGGACACAGCATAAGAAACAGTGGAACATAAATAACAGAGCAAGAGGCTCACAAAATTGCATATAGCACCTCGAGGAAGGACAGGATTTCACAACTAGTTAAGTGGAAGTGATGTGAGAGACTGCCATACTTCATGCACAATTTTAGAGGAGCACTGGGGACATTTTGGAGAGTGTGACCTTGCAAGGCCAACAGCACCCAGGTATAACCTTGCCAGTAATACTGCTTAAGGCTGGGGTGACCTAAAGAGGGACTGCGGTTGGTGGGGGAGAACAAGCACAGAGAAGTGGAGTGATGGGGGGATAACGGAGGCCAGTCACTTGCAAGCAAGCTGAGAGCTTCTCAGGCTGAGCCCAGCGCCTGATCGCTGCAGGCTTTTCTTCTTACTATGAAGTCCTGTTATTAAATATATTCTCACTCTCTATACTGCATGTGTGTGTGCGTGCACGTGTAAGTAGCATGTAAGAGGTCCAAGTGCCAGCAACTGGAAAAGGGGCCACAGGTGCCTTTAGACTGGGCGTGTGTGTGTGTGTGTTTCCCCAGTGAATGTCAGACCTCTGCGTGCGTGCGTATTTATGTGTAATTCCCTGGTGAACTTCGACCTGGACTGGCTGGCGAGTAGGAGATGACCTGCTCCTGGAAAGACCCAAGCTCTGAGCTAGTGGCCAGGTAAGGGGCCAGGGTTTAGGCATGGATAGTAGAGGGCATTAAAGCCCCTGCTGTCCATGAAAAAGTGGCTGGCTTGTGCATGTAGAGAGGAAGGAGGAGTGTGTCTGTTAGCATGAGTGAAATCCAAACGTGATCAGCTGGAGAGGTGGAACAAGCCTTGGCCAGCTGTGCTTACATTTGGGTAAGACTGGGGTTTATGTGCATGCTGGAAAAGGCACTGCTCTGCCTGCGTTAGTCTGCGTGACAGGCGATGTTAGTATCACGGGCGTGTGTGTCGCGTCTTGCTGCTGGCCAGACCTGCAGGTGGGAAAAGCAGCAGCTGCATCCTGGACGGGGATGGGAGAAACCCCCGGGGTCTGAGAGTACACAGGTTTATCTCCGGCGGGTTGAGAAGGAAGGGTGCCCCAGGTCCTGAAGTGCACTTGATTCAGCCGCTCCTTAGCAGCCGTGTAGTTTAACTTCAGTTTTGTGTTAAATACGTCCTTATCAGGATTAGCTACAAGAGACAAGAATCAAGAACCACTTGTCACATTGCTGAGGACTGAATAGATGTGCCTGGAAAGATAGAGGTCTCTTCCTGAATGCATAATATTTTTAGGGTAGCTTTATAAGACTTTACCAACTCTGAAAAAGACCGATTTTGTTTGTTTGTTTGGACAATTTATTTTCTTTTTTTGCCTGGAGAACTCCAATCTATTCTGGAAGGAAGACCTGTTTGCCTAAACTATCAGTCTGTCAGAAAGCATTTAGAAATGGGACAAGTACAGCAACAGATGTTGCTGTTTCTTATGATTTGAGCAGCTTCTTTGGCACTTAATGATTTATGTTTCATTGGCTTGGTTTTTATTATCTGGGTAACAAATATCTATTTCCTCTAGCAGGATCCATCTGCATAGAGAAGGAAACAGTAACAATAAATGGCAGGAAAGAATTCTACAGCTTTTAGTCAGGTTTGGCTGGTGATCCAGAATTGCCTTCAAAGAAGACAAAAATGGGACCCAGAAATGTGCCAGCGCTCAGATTTCTCTTTAGTGATCCCTTTTTACTTTTTTTTTTTTTCATTATGTTTCACATTTTTCACGCAGGAATTTGTTACAAACTGATGCCCGTGGCTGAGGAGAAGAAATGGGTGTTAAGTTACAGACCACATGCACGGTGTATGAAAAATTGAAATGACAAGGTAGCACCTTTCTGACTTGTAGCTGAAGTAGGTAGCTGTGGAGGCAGCGGAGAACGCAGAGCAAACAGGGAATTAGTTCTTTCTGTGGGTTGTTGCCTCTCTTGGGTGCAGACACGGTGCGACGGCTGCCAGCGGTGCCGGGAGAGATCCCACGACAACAGGAGTGAACTCAGCGGTGTCCCGGTAAGCCTGGCCGTTTTACGTGGATTTTCCCGTGGGACTGCTGATGCAGTCTCTCATCTGTGAGAGTATTGTGTGAATTCTCCATATAGTGGACAAACTGGTTAACATCTACATGCTACAATTCATTGGTGCCCTTTTCCCAAGTAATTGCTTAGGTAAAACTGCAAAAACCTTGGAGGCTCACAAGGCCTTGAAGGCTCAAGGATCGAAGCTGGCTCTACCATGGTAGCAGAGAAGGAGGTTGTGGGAAAAAGAAAGAAACAGCTGTCTGCTAAATTAAAAAAAAACAGTGCCTACTTTGAGTACGTACCAACACCTAATCACGCAGGAATTCATGATCTACATGAAAGCTCTGAAAGTGTAGCTGTGAGACTTTGTGAGGCAAATGCGTAAATAAGATCCAGTATATGCTAGTTTGATGAAGGCTACCTATACCTTAATGTTGTCTCACAGGATATGTGGCTACATATAAGACTTTTTTACTGTTCGCCTAAAGTTTTCCCTTCTGCTTTTATTAATACAGTTAATCCATATCTTCATTTCTATCAGCCCTCCACCAGAGTTCCCTAAGTGTACTATTAATTCGGCGCTGAGCTATGGGAAATAGAAAGATGTAATTGAAAGTTCTGCATCACCTGCTGCAGGAGGCCCCGGTCCTGTGCTTGGCTAATTGTCAAAGTGCTAATTGATAATGGCAATATTGTCACAATCCAGCCCGTGTGGGGGGCTCCAGACTGGAACTGTATACATTTTGCCTATTAAACAGCATTCTCGGGAGAAATACGGTGTTTGTTAAGCTTGTGCATGGGGTAGAGGAAGGAGGAGTCTCACAGAAAAGAGCCAGCATTTTCCTTAATAAGTAGCAGAAACGGGGAACTAAAAATTTGGATACAGTAAAATCCTGGGCTGTATGCTTTAAACTGAAAAAAAGATTCTGCTCTCTAAAAATGACTCACATTGAAGATGGGCCTATTTTTTGAGGAGTTGGTAACATGCAGTACATGCTATTATGAACACATAATCTTGTAGCACTAACACTTAGCTGGGTTAAGAAATGTTCTTGTTTATTTGTGGAAATAGGAATGACACACAGCAGGGAGACAGATTTTTCTCAAGCGGAAATTTTCTGTTTTGTGACATAAAATAGAGCCCCAAAGAAAATCATATTTTCCTTGTAGCAGAAGCATTCAGTGCAAAAAAAAGGCTTCTCTTTCATCAGTAGCAACCATATTGTGGCAACAGCCTTCAATGCCCACTTGTGAAGTTTTCACAAGGTACCCTTATGCCTTCACCTATGATGCCTCTTTTACACGGGAGAAATGCATCATAAATAGCCGCAAAGCTGCTTCATTAACTTCCTTAAAATTCCCTTCTACTATGTTATTCAAAGAAAACCTTGAACAAAGTACATTACTGGTATAGGTGGACCTTTGTTTTTAATCCTAATCAGTGGAATTTCATTTCTATTTAATCCAGAATTCATTTCTATGTCTAATGGGGAACTGGAGGTTCGGGGTTTTGAAATGTCCATTCTTTTTCACTGCCAGTATCCACCTGTTGTTTCTTGTCTTATATGTTATAAGGTTGTGGAATCTTTGTGGCAGAAGCTGTTTTTTCTGATTTGCGTTCGCACAGCATCTAGCACATTAGTGAGCTGGTTCTTGACAAAGGACTGTATTCATAAAGACAATTATGACAAAGTAAGTCGTAAATAAGAAAATAGTAATGTTTCTTTATTCTGGCAGCTCTTGTTTTCTCTTTACTAACCGAGACACTTAGCCTTTAAGCACTTTCCAGAGTGCCTTTCATAAAGCTCCCAAAGGCTTTATAAACCTGGAAAATATTTTGCCCCTATTTTACCACTAGAGAGAGACAGGGAGAAAAAGTCATTTGTATATTCAGGAAAAGAATAACAAAAGTGGGACTTAAACTCTGGTTTTCTAGCTTTTTGCATTAACCTTTCTACCACAGTGCTACTCTTATACACAGTACAAGCTCATACAGACTCTCATTTCACATTTCACACAGCTAAATCTTAGTGATTTTAATGCCTACAGAATTATCAAAAAATCTTTCAGTAAATGTGAGTGAAGTAGAGGAGATGCCTATTCTTGAAAAGAAAACACAAGCTATAAAGATGTTATCTAAAGACAGAATAAAGAGCTAGAACAAGACAGGAGCTGAAGACAGAGAATAGTCCTGGACAAAAAGGTCCTGGCATGGAAGTAGCTATGGAAGACTCATGCATTTACAGGAAGCCTTCAACTTCTTCAGTCAAGTAATTGTCTCTGTTGAGATGAAATTGAACTAAACATAGAGTTTGGTATGTGGTCCTGCTTTCAACTTGAAGGTTTAGAGGCAAATCTAAACAGAAGAAATCCATTGTGCAACCTTTTGTACTATTTTTTTACAGAAACTACTATGAGGATTTTAATAAAGCACCTGGATTTATCCAGAAAACTAGAGAAGGTAAATATTGTGCAGACTATACTGGCTTGCTGATTTTTGCAACATACTTGTGCTGTGTCAGCGTTGAGAAAGACACCAGTTGAAGGACCCCTAATCTTACTAAGGGTTTGTGGTTTGCACCATAAATGCCAACCTATTTGAAAAATCTATTCAAGTTCTGAATCAACTCATTCCTGAAGAAGGAAAGGGGTTTTTGTTTGTTTGTTTGTTTGTTTTTTGTTGTTTTTTTTTTTTTTTCTCAAAAATATAGTTTTGAAATGTTCCTGCATTGCCAGGAATGACACCTGAGCATTCAGACTATGTGATGCCAGTTACCCATCTACTGTGAGAAATTACTGAGCAAAAAACCCAGCAAGAGAGAACGTGCCACACTGATGTGGTCCTACAATTTCCATCGCATCACTCTGATAGCATCAGCGAGTCCTGAATGGAGTTAAAGGAGAAATGCTAAAAGCAATGGAAAAATGGGATAAGAGATACTAGGGTTGGGCTACCAAGGAGAGGAAAATTGCTATTACGGAGTTGCAGTGTTAAAGCTGATTCAGGTGAGCTCTGAGTGCGGTGTCTTTATTCAGCTGTGTCAGGAGGAGCACATGTGGTAACGTAAAAGCTCTGAAGTGTCAGCCTTTGATGTTCAGGAGACAGGCTCACCTTTCAAGTTGAAGTACAGAACATAGACTTGGTGGTAGAACATGGAAAACTAGCAGTCTGAGGGCGGTGATGACAGGTATTAAGCGGCGTGAACCTTGTTGAACAGCAAAAGATCACTTAAACACTTTGGCTTGAAAGAAGTCTTAGAATGCAAAATTGATATAGCATTGATAGATTTATTTATATTTATCAGAAAGTCGTCTGTCCTGATAATTATAAACAAATACCACAGGAATCAAACATTGTCCCATTATTATAAAACTGGCTGTAAATTCTAATGGAATTTGTTATTTTATATAAGCTATGCATAGTAAGGTTGTTTGCCGTAAGAAATTGCTTTTTTATTCCTACAGATTTTTTTCAGATATGCATAAATGTGAAGTAATTCCATGGTAATTCCAGGCCATTGAAAGTTTAATTCTATAATACAGGCTCCAGATAGATTATTTGTACTATTTTATCAGGGTCACCCTGGAATCTTGAATTGTTATATTAGCTTAGTTTTAAATGTAATTTCCCACTAGCTGCTAGGATCGGTTTGAAAGATTCAGTCTTGTTTCTGTGTCTTATTATTTTATGAGCAGTTGAATGTCAAGCATCTCCTGGTGTCACTAAGAGGAGCTGCTCCCTTAACTTAGTGAGAAAAGTAATGACCCTGTAAATCAATTTATGGCTGAGTATGTACTGCTGTGTATTCATGCTGCTACCTGATTGATTCTGGTTGTGAAAGTCACTGTAGAAAATACTTAGCTGTCATTACGCATTGACAGGAACAATTGCCATGAACACAAATACCCCCAAAGTCCCCAGACAGTTTTCAGAAAGCTGTTCTCATCCTTTAAAGGTAAGGCTTCACATTTTTAATACCGGAACAAACAGAAGTGCGTCTTTTAAAACACTTCAAAGCAATGTTGTCTCCAAACTATCATGAAAGGAAGCACAGAGGTAATTTAATATGTGTGAAGATATTTGATAGTTAAAAGGTATCAGTTAGAAGAGCACATCAGCATTTTTGGGGAACTATCAGCAGCAGCATTCACAGAGCACGGGATTTTTTTTCTTTTTTTTTTCTTTTTTTTTCTTTCATGAATTCAACATTCTTGACATTAAGAACAGCAGACAAGACATTTGGCAGAGGGCAAAGGGACAGACAGTCTGCGTAGTGTTTTCTTGAAGCAATAAAACATACACCACAGAGAGGGCTGATAGGAGTCTAAACAGCATGGTAAAAGTCCTGTTGATGATTTGAAACCCCAGCACAAATTATCTTGATTCAGGGATCATCAAGGTCTTTAGAAGGAAGATAAAGAAAAGGAAAATCTTTATAATACTCTTAGGGCTCTCACCTGTCTCTAGTCCCAGAAACCTGTGGGAGAAATAGACCTTAATCTAGGAAAGAGGAAGGAAGCGTTTGTGTCAAGCTGTGGTTGTGCCCTGTCATGACTGGGGGAGTAGGGACAAAGAAAAAAGCATGCTGGATGAATCGTTCTTCTGGGTGATGCACTAGGTCAGAGATTCCCAGAGACTCGCTCGGTGAAGGGTCAGCAAGGGATGAAGTGTCTGGAGGGAGATGACAGGCCAGCACAAACTGCCCTGCCTTTAATGATGTGGTGGCCCTAGAACAGACGTAGAAATATTTCTTGTTTCTGCACGCGTCTGTCGGAAGGACTAGAGGATCCAGCAGGACCTGGAACTGGTAGTTGTAGATCTCTATGGGTGTGAGCTCTCTGCTCTGAAGAGCTGATAGCTCTGGTCACCTCAGTACCTGGACACTTACATTCTACTCCTCTGATGCTGGAGGAGATATTTCACCAACACAGCTGCCAGAAAACAGTAGATTCTGTTGAGATCCATCAAAAAAGTCTGATTTTGGGCTTCATAGAAAGATTTTGGGCTGTCATCAGGTATTCCTGGAGTGTGAGTAATAGGAGTCTTAAAAGAGTGTCTCTGAGGTATCCTGTAGGTAGCTCATAACTAGCTTGAATGGAAAGAATTGAAACATTAAGGGAGATGGTAAGAATGTCTGCTGCTGTTTAGTTGCCAGTTGTAGAGATGGAGAAGTAAGAGGAATGAGAAACACTTCTTTCAGAAACTATATTTGTAGACCTTTTTTTGCTAGAACTTTGTATGATAATTCTCATGCCTGGTATTTTGAAATAAGTATTTTTAAATAAGTAGGTGCATTTTTTCTAAGAGGACAGACCGTGAGCAAAAGAAGAGACTAGCAGTAATCATCTCTCTATTACCACTTGTTCCACCAGTCAGTAGGAACTCAGAACCATCAAGGATCGTACATGGCACTGGTCTCAGTTACTGTAGAGCTGTGTCTGCTTTCTGGGACTCTTCCCACGCTGGCCAACTCAACAAGCATGTAAATGCCAGTTTACTGACCTCAGGAGCAGCAACCCTTACGTGTACTCTGGACCTTCCCGGATTTTGCAACATGAGGATTGAAAAGCAGGCCATGTCCACTGCTGAATGTGACTCAGACATACGGAGACAAGAAGGTGAGCCTCCCTTCTCCTCACAACACAATCTTCCTATACAATTCTACTGCTGTGGCTAGTACAATTCTACTTACTATGGGTAAAAGCAAGAATTGTTCAGATTTGTTATATCAAGTGACAGGTGTCAGTTGTTGCTCTAATAATCATTGATGACTCCTGAAAAAAATTCAGTATAGGAGAGTCTCAGAAACACAATGCAAATTGAGGGCTCTGGCTGTGTCACAATTATCTTGCATATAGAAGAATTATACTTTTTAATGGTATCTCTTATAATCCCAGAAGATGTTGTGATAGAATCATAGAGAATTAAAGGAACTTACATTAAATGGATGAAAAGCTGGTTAAACAGTACTTCTCAGAAAATAATTGTGGTGTAAGGTTGTGGTGGGTTGACCCTGGCTGGTGGTCAGGATTAGAGGGGTTGAGCAGGATTAGAGGGGCCCTGTCTCCAGCCAGAAAAGGGACAATTGGTGTATTCGACTGTGTGGATCCAATGGCCTGGCACATCGGACCCACAGGAGTACAAGACGGAGACCCATGCTGCTGGCACCCAACGTGGGGCACGAGAAAATCGAGATAAGGATAGTATTTGGAAGAGGTAATGGGCAAAACATGGACTGAACGTAGGCAGAGAGTGAAATAGCGGTGAAGGGACAAGGGGTAGATTCAGTGTGTAGGTTGTCCACTCTGGTGTTGTGATGTTGTTTTGATTTTTGCTGTGGGGAATTCTTTTCTTTTCTTTTTTCCTTGTTGATGTTTGCGAAGTTTTTGAGTTGAATGTCTATTTTAATGATAATTCCTAAATATGTGATTCACAGAGGCGAGGGAAGGAATGTGTTGGATTTGCATGGCAAGGTTTTGGTAGCGGGGAGGCTACAGGGGTGGCTTCTGTGAGAAGCTG